>RJWH01008536.1:0-29692 GCA_004363575.1 Solenodon paradoxus
GGTGGGGTCGGGGTAGGGACGCTGCTCTTCAGGTGAGAGGAGTGTGCAGCCTCTGTGGCATCCGCCAGGAGGGAGGCCCGGTCCTGCAAGTTTGTGTCTTCAGAAGACACTGCCAAGGGCAAAAGGAGGCCGTGGCGCGGCCCCAGGGAAACAGGCGAACAGCTGGAGGTTATTTAACGGGGAAGGACAGATTCTAAGGGCTGAGGTTGTCTGAACCAGAGGGACAGCGCGGTCGGGACGATCACGTGACTCACGAGCAGGCCTGAGCCTGGAAGCTGCAGCAAGAAAGTCTTACCTTGGGTTCCACTAAGACGCTGCAGAAAATCCACACCTGCGCCCTCAGAACCTGTGTGATGTTCCTTCGCCAAAATGAATTTAAACCAAAGCAGCAGCTGACGCTGTTGAAGACCAGAGGCCGACGCACAGCCTGGGTGGTGAGCAGACGCAGAGGGGTGTGGGGAGGGGTGCCCCACCTCCAATCACTTCCCTCCACGGCGGGGTCCATAGCCCCCCACCTCCAGGAGATGCGGAAGCCCCGTGTCGGCAGCTCCCGCATCTCACCCCAAACAGGACACATCTAAAGGGTTTGGTAAAAAGAAATGGTTCTCTCTCCACCGTCAAGAGACCGCGGTGAGACTGACTGCATCCTGTCCCCTGGCCATCGTAACCCTGGGTTCAGACAGGACACGCCGGGGTCAAGTCCCTGCCCTTCTAGGGACAGGGCTCTGTGTTGACACGCCTGGGTCAGGGCGCACGCGAGCCACACGGGGGCTGTTGTGACCTGGTGGACGGACGGATGGACGGACAAAGTGCCTGAGCCTGGCTGGGAGACAGGAGGAAAGACAGGCTGACTTTCAGTCGGACGGGCCTGGCCCAGCCACACACCCGATCACCCCTGCGCCGCTGGGGCCGCAGACTGGCGGCCTGGGCCCTGCACGAGCCCCGTCCCGCCTCGGACAGGGTGGGCTCCTCCTGCTGCCCGGCCCCCGGCAGAGGGACCCCGGGTGACAGCACTCAGCTCGGGGCGCAGAGCCGGAGGGCATCCTATCTCTGACCCAGAGTGCCGGCCCTGCTTGTCCCCCACTTACCATTTCCAGCTTCTGAACAGGGCAGACGAGACTCAGCCTTCTTGTAGGAATGTAGACAACGTATGGACGATGCCAGTCTTCACACAAAAAGATGACCTTCTGTGTTTCTCCCAACACCAGAACACGTGTGTCCGGGCCTCCTCTGAAATGGCCTCCTGCCCTGTCACGGCCTGAGACTCTCCTCTGCCCAGAGTTTCCTGATGAGCCTCCACACACTCTGTCCCCAGATCATGTGGGCGGAGCAGAAAGAGCCTAAATGTCACGCCTCTCTCGTCCACGTGACCGGCGGACCGTGGTGTCCCCGTCAGCACGTGTTCCACACACGCACCCGGGCCCCCTGGCACCTGTCACGCCCCAGCCTTGGTGGCAGCATGGATGCTGAAATCGGCTGCCCAGAAAGGAGGGGCCTCTCCGGGACCAGGAGAGTTGGGACACAGCACACCTGAGGGCCCACTGGGCAATCTGAGGGGACAGGAGGGGCCCCAGGCCGGGCCAGCAGCCGGGAGGGTCCACAGAGCCAGGAATTCAGGAGCCGAGCCCCGGGGGCTCCATGAGCGTGTCCGTCAGCCCATGAAGGGGTGGCCTGGGGAAGAGTCATCATACCAGAAAGCTGCAGGCGGTCAGCACTTCGGAGCCTCGCCTGCTCACAGCACGGGGGTCCCTGTGCAGCCAGATGCCCCACCGCCAGAGAGAGACAGTTTTCCAGAAACTCGGGCTGCTGCTCGTTTCCTCTGACGTTCTCTCTCTCTCCTCAGTCGAGCTCGTGGAAGCAGCTGCCCCACCGCTGATCATAAGCTCTGTGCCCGCCCTTGATACCGCGGCGCCTGACGTCCTGCCCAGAACCGGCCCCTCCGCGAGGAGCAGAGGCAACGGAGGTCAGCGCAGTGCTGGCTCCGAGGTCAAACACGTCAGGCAGACGTCAGCACACGACCCAGTTCCGCAGGGCTCGGGAGGGGTTTCTGGGACCTGCCACGGCTCGGCCACCACTGTCTTCTCAGAAGGAGTGTGTGTCCAGAGGAGCATCGGCCGACGGCCGTGACCTGTCCTGGGCTCTGCCCTCTGCATGGGCAGCTGAATCTGGAGTCCCTGCATCTGGCCCATCACCATGGAAACAGCTCTGCCCGCGGGCACACGGCCTCGCGCACCTGCTCAGCCCGCCCCATCGATTCGACAGCCCCGTCTCAGGTTTCCGGTGTTGAAACTCACTGCCACTGAAACGTCACTGCCAATAGGCCGCGCGTGCTGATTGCAAGTCGGGGGGCATGCAGCACCCCGCATTCCATTCCCGGCCCCTCCACGCCTGCGTTCCTAACTGGGGGCTGGAGTGTGGTCTGTGTAACCTGAGAGGTATTTTTCGAAGCGGAATTGCTGGGAAACTCTTCTGCGAGGACCCTGTTGAGGGCCCTTGTCCAGAGCAGTTATGACTTAGCTCTCGTATCCAGCTCGGCTAAAGCAAGCAAACCCTTGACTGGACACCCAAATACTTCTCACAGATTCCCAAACGAGTGTTTCCTGCGTTCCCTTCTTTCCACTAGGAAATTGCTTCTCCACTGAGAAGTCTGAAAGCACCCATCCCAAGGGAGTGTGTTGTTCAGTGCAAAAGTATAAGAAATAGATGCAGAACTGGGCGGACGTCTGGTGTCCTTTCCACGGGAGCTCACACCTGCTCACCACTTACATGCACCTTACCCCTTTGTTCTGTGGTCCCCACACTTCTCTCGGGGACTCAAACACGTCCCATTTCGTACAGGGCCCGAGATGTCCAGGACGTGAGATGCTCAGTGAGGCCGAGTCTCACAACCATCGGGACTGACACAGCCGTGCACACCTGGGAGGCAGGGTGGGGGCCAGGGGACAGCAAACTTCCCTCTGAGAGCAGGTTCTTTCAACTGTAAAGGCAGGGTCATAAAATCAGTCATCAGGGAGGAGTCCCGGTGGGTGGGAAGCCTTTGCAACAGCCAGACTTCCAATTTAGGAAGCTCCTCTTCATCTCTTTCCAAAAGATTCCTTCCACCAGCTCATGGAAAAGCTGTGCTACTCAAACCTTCGACAGAGGGAAGGAAGAAGCCTTAGAAAGGTAAGAGCTTCTCACAATGAAACCACGACCTCGTAGGTGATGAGTTGGCACAACAGAATCTTGGGTAGAAAATTGATGGCTACAAACCCAGTGATTCATGATCATTAATCATGAGCATCAATAATCTCGCTCCAAAATGTCTGATTTCATCTTCTGGACACAGTAACCTGACTGCCCCCTGCTCCTCAGTGTTTTACCCTCCAGCTCCACGCAGCCGGTTGCCTCGCTCTGGGCCGTGTGAGCGTCCCCTTCTACACCAGGTCTTCAGAGGGAAAGGCTCGCTCGCAGACCACCGTGCTGGCTTGTCCGCTGTCTCTGGATCCTGGCGATTTCTCGAGACACGTCCTCATTCACTCAGCCTCTGCTCAGCGGAATGCTGTGTGACTTCTGCACGAGGTTTGGTCCCCGTCAAATACCAGGGACTGAAGGAAGCTCATCTACAAGATGAGAAGCTTCTGATGATCTACCCGCCGGGGCTCTCGTCATGGGCACGTCCCTCTGACTCAGGCTACAAGCGAGGCTCTTCCGCATCTCAGAAACGTGACCACTGCCATCCGGGCCTCCGGCCCAAAACCAAGGGGTCATTCTGGATTTCTCTCTGCCTGTCCTGGAACAGCCAGGTCATCGGTAAGTCCTAACCCTCTAGCTCCAAATGATACCAGGACATAATGACCGCTCACCCACGCCAGCAGAGTGACCACGAGTCCTGTGACAGTGGCCTGCTGGCCTCCCACTTCTGTCCTCCCCTCCCTGCCAACCTGCACGTGAGGCAAATGAAAGCGTCACCATCTTCAACAGGCACATGAAAAGATGTTCCTACTCGCTGGTCATCAGGAAAAAGCAAATCAAAACAATGAGATGTCACCTGAGAGACTGGTTAGTGTCCAAAACTCTGGAAACGAGATGCTGGCGAGGATGTGGAGAAAGGGGGACACTTTTGCACTGTGGGTGGGAGTGCAAATGGGTGCAGCCCCGTGGAGAACAGCATGGAGATGCCTCAAAAACCTGAAGATGGAAATCCCATAGGATCCTATCATCCCACTTCTGGGTATTTACCCAAAAAAATACAAAAGCACCACCCGCAGAGATGTATGTACCCCATGTTTACTGCGGCCCTGTTCACTGGACTGGAAACGACCTGAGTGCCCCACGTCAGCTGATGGATGGAGAAGACGTGGTCCATATACACAGTGGACACTGCACAGCCCTGAGAAGAGGAAACCCTGTCATGTGAATCAACATGGATGGAACTAGAGGGGACGATGCTCAGTGAACAAGTCAGAAGAAGAAAGACAGAGACCAGATGACCTCACTCGCAGGTGGAAGGTGAACAGACAAAACAGGCGCAGACGAAACAAAACCAGCCCTTGGAGACTTGCAGGAGAACTGAGGTGACCCACAGGGAATGGGACAGGGAGGTGGGGACAAGTGGTGGCGGAGCCCCCTGGACAGCAGTGAAGGACACTCAGTGACGTGGGGGAGGGCAGGGCGTGTGGACGTGTGTCTGAGGAGTCGGGAACCTGCACATGCGGGGAGTGAAACGTGTGTTTATTCTAATGTGTAAACTTAAAATTGCTGCTATAATTTTTTTAAAAAAATGCATCACAATCTTACTCTCAAGGAGTCTGCAGCCTCTGTCTTTGTGGATAATGCTCTGCACTGTATGTGTGGTGTGTCGTGTGTGTCGTGTGTGTCATGTGGCTGGTTTTACACCAACAGGAGTACCCAGCACCCCGACCGCCTGTGCCTTGTTTCCAGGTGACAATATCGCCTGTGCTTCAGTAATTGCTGATTTTCCCTGGGGTCTGAAGTGGGGTCTCTCCGCTTCCCCACCGGTCCAGGGTCATCGTCTGTTCTCACTGTCTGGCGTCGCCCTTTCTTATGTGTCTGATTTACCGACCGTCCTCCTTCCCCAAAGAGCCCGACGATTGTTTCCGTACAGCTAAGCCGATGCGATGACTCTGACCAGAACACCTGCTGCGTCTGGGCGCAGGGAAGGATGTTCGGGCCCCTGTGTGGCCCCCACAGCCCTGCCCAGCCCTGACTGACCTCGGGCACTGGCCCTCGTGCTCAGGACGACGGCACACGTCGCGCTCCAGCGCTGTCCGGCCCCTTCTCCGCTCCTCTCCTGGCCTTCCCCTCTCAGCGCTGTTTGCAGAGAGCCACCTGCGTTCCAGGAACAGTGGCCTCCTGCCGGCCCCCGGGACCCCACCTGTTTCCTGCACAGGCAGCCCCGCTGCACCCGGTGGGCTTGTCCACGCGACTCCTGTTGGTCACCAGGACACCAGGGTGTCGGCCACGTAGGTATGTGGAGCCCTTACTCAGGGGCCTCTGCACGCCCGTCCGGCCCTTCTTCCCCAGATTGCCGGGGGGACGCAGAGTGAGGCTGGGGGAGTCCCTGGAGGAAGTGCGGTCACCGCGTGTCCAGGCCCCAGAGGACCGCGGGGCATGCAGCCGCCTCCTGCCCTGGGCTCAGCTCTGGAGGAGGGAGGCCATCGTCGGCCTTGTCCCGCTGCTCTCCCAGGTCATCTGCCGGCCAGGGCGGGCCTGGTGTCCACGACGCCTTCCGACGGTGTGTTGGCTGCAAGCAAGGAGGCTCTTCCGGAGAGTGTGCACAGGCCGGCGGCCGGGCAGATCCAGGGCGTCTGCCCGAGGTTCCCGATGGAGCGGGTGGTGCCGGGGAGGGAGGAGCAGCACAGGCCCGGGGGAGCGGGCGGAGCGCACGGACGGAAGGCGAAGGCGCTGACCCGCCATGAGGCTGGTGCGGCCGAGGGGAGGACACGGGGCACCACGGGCTTGGCTGTTCCTGCCGCTCTAGAGCAGGGCTCTGGGGGCCCGGGCAGGGTCCTGGGCAGAGGGTGCTCTGTCCATCCACACTATGTGACACGTGCACAGTGGACTCCAGTGCTTGGGAGGCCTGGACGCTGCAGAGCCTGACCACCAGTCCAGCTGCCGGGCTCCTCCTGTCCCCTAACTGGGGGCTGTGACCTGGATACCACCTACTTTCACTCCATGACACTGACCACTGGGAGGCGCCCTCCCAGACCAGCTCGCCGGCTCTGTCCGTCATTCACCAGCTGTCAGCCCAAGTGCCAAGAGGGCCCCGGGCGTCATTTCCGTGAAATCACAGCGTCTCTCCGCGGTGAAGACCCCCACGTTCCCGTGCTGCTGCTGAGCGGCTGCATCCGAGTCAGGCAGCACGTCCAGGACTCGCTCGGACACCAGCAGAAGGCCCGCTCCACATCTCTGCAGGGCCACCAGCTCCGCCTGCTCCGCGACACCCCCGCGGGCGGCGCCAGCGCAGCCCCAGCCTCCGCCCTGGACGCCTGCGGAGCGATGTCCGGGCCTGGGAGGGCAGAGGCACCGCCAGGCTGAAGGCGGGAGGAGAGGCGGTCACCTGGGCCGCCGCCCGTGGCTGCAGCAGGGCATCCTGAGCCGGCCCACATCCGACTCCGCGCCCGGCGCCGTCCGACGCCAGCCTGCGCCGAGGGTCTGCGGGGAGGCGCTCAGGAGCGGGGGCCCCGGCCCACTTCCTTCCCGCGGCGTCCGGGCAGGTCTGCCCAGTGCGGACATTCAGTCACGTCCAGCCACGGTATGAGGGCCCCGACGTGCAGTCCCGGCGACCTGCCCTGCGTTTCCGTCCTGCCTTCCACGCAGCTGCAGCCCATGCGGGGCACGACCAGTCCTGACTCGGGAGCTTCCTGTGCCGGCGGCGGAAGGGCCAGAGCGGGCAGTGGTTGGTGATGCCGGGCTCAGGGGCTGCCGCGTCCAGAGACCCTGCGGCTGTGAGTCCGCAGCGTGTCCGGGCGGGGCCTGGGAGCCCGGCAGCACGCGGAGGTGGAGGCCACAGCGCCGGCGCCCGCGGGCCCTTCTCACGCGGCCTCCCGGAGGCCCCGCCCCTCGCGCCGCGCGACGCCGACGCCGCCTCCGCACGTTGCCGAGCAACCAGCCCCCGCGGCAGACAAAGGCCTCCTTCCAGCCCAGCAGCAGGGCTGAGGCACCGGGGAGGGGGAGCCCCGCCCGCCAGCAGGTGGGTGCCCCCGGCAGCGCTGGCCTGGGTGCCGGCGCCCGGGGCGCCTCCCCACACCGGCCGGGAAGAGCGCTGACTGTGCACTTGGACCCCAGGAGGCGCTGTGCAGAGCGGACCTGGCTCCCTGCAGCCATGCACACCTCTTGTCCCAGACAGCACAAGGCGTCCTCCAACGCCACACGGTGGGCAGTGACACGGTCGGAACAGGATGTCATGCCCAGTGACGAGGACAGCGCCATTTAGCTAGAAGCCCGGGCCCACAGAGCACGCCCAGAGCCGGCTCCCTGGACGCAGCGCTGGCCACCGCGGTGGCGGGACATGGGATGGCGCCCCCTCTAGAGGGAGGCCAGGGACTCACCCAGGCAGGCGGTGGGCAGGCGGGCGGCGGGTCTTCGCGCCTGCTCCTTGTGGCCCCGCTGAGGCCGCGGCCCTCGGACGGAGGCTCTTCGGGTGGAAGGTGGTCTGGCATCATGTCCCCCTGCAGAAAGAGGACAGGTCCACCCCTGCACACGAGCCTGGACGCGGGAGCACTCGCTCTGGGTCACGAGTGACGCTGTGACCCCCTCATCTTTTGGAGCCAAGGCCGTCGGGCACTAAAGACGAAGTCTCAGTGACCGCACCCCGACAGCCTGCGTGTCCACGTGCGGACGATGGAGCCTCAACTACAGAGCATCAGGGCCGGCTTCGCGCCCTCTTGCTTCTCCAGAAACACGGAGAGAGCAGTGAACTTGCCCGTGTGTCCTTGCTGACATTGCAGAGTCGCTGCGCTGCTGCACCGCTTTCCCGGAGGAAAAGAAAGTCTCCCCCGTGAAGCCAGACTCGCCACCCGACGGGAGGCAGAGCCGGAGGATTCGGGCGGGGAGTGGGGTGCCCACCAGCTCCCTTCTTAGGTCTCCTCTTTGTTTCCGACGCTGCGGCCACGCAGCCGCTTCTGCAGACCTGCTTTCAGTCAGTCCCACCTGCCGGGAGCAGGGGCTTCAGAGACACAGGGACCCGCCGGGAAGGCCTCTCCTCGGGTGGCGGCGGGGACCGGGACGCTCGGGGTGCAGTGTTTATAGGGGTCTCCCTGTGCCGTGTCAGCTTGCGGGCAGCGGGAAGGGAACGTTTGCAGTTTGTAGCTCAGAACTGACAGCACGTCACACACGCCAGCTGTTCATTTACTCATCAATCATCATTTTTAAAACAGGAAAGTCTTTGACTTTACATCTAGTTCTTGGGCCAAAGCCCCTTCCCTGCCCCATCCCTGCCCCGCCCTGCCCCTTCCCTGCCCTGCCCCGTCCCGCCCCTTCCCTGCCCCTGCCCCTGCCCCTGCCCCTGCCCTGCCCCGCCCCTGCCCTGCCCTGTCCCCACCCCACCCCGCCCCAGCTGGTTCGACACACAAGTCCCGTCCCATTCAGGGTTTCTGACACCATCTGTTCCCCGAGCCCACGGAACAGTCTGTCTTGCTGTCACAGCTCTATCTGAAAATGTCGAGAAGAAATGTGATGAAGGACTGAGGAAAGCTGTTTGCCTACCAGGCTTCCATCGCTGATGGGTGCGGGGCTGCGGGGCAGGGCAGCCTCACCGCCAGGAGGCTCGGATCAACCTGCCACAGGGTCACAGTCTGAGTGGCAGCAACCAGGATGGACTCCAGAGACCTGATCCAGTCCGAACCTACCGCCATTTCCCCCGGCCGTGGGCTGTCACCCTCCACGTGCCTCACGAGCCTCCCTAGCCCCCAGCAAGGCCCGCGTGGCCTTGAGAAACCAGACTTGGGACGAGGAGCCCATCTCCTACGGTCACAGCCAGCAGGTGGCGGAGACAGGCGTGAACACTGCCCTCGGGCCTCCCACGGGGACACAGACTAGACCCCCTGGCGGGCGCTGCTGGACAACCTCACCTGCAGCACAGGTCACGTGCGGGTCTGCCGCGGCCTAACTGGGAGGGAGCGCGGAGGACAGAGAGGACACAGCGTCCCTGCACCTGCACACGCGTCTCAGGCCACCGTGAGTGCAGATGGGCCATGCTCAGAAACACCGCTGATGGGGCTGTGCCCAAGGGGACAGTGACGGGGTGGTTGGATAGCTTAGCACCCAAATCCGGGCAGGCCTGAGAGGTGACTGGGCCCTTCACGTGCCCCCACACGTCATTCTGGGCAAGCGGCCGCCCCAGAGGCCTGGCTCTTCCCCAACTTCCCTCTGGTGCGGCGTCGGACGGCTCCGGCGCGGCGAGATGGAGACACGGCACGCCAGGCCTCCTCCCAGACGCAGACTCTCAAAAAGACAGCCTGGATGTCACCCTGACACTGTGTTTCCTTTTTCAAACGTGTGTGTGATTTTCTTCACCGGCAGACGCTCCCTGGTTCTGCTCTGGCTCCTGTCAGGAGCTTGGACGGGGCGCTGAGGCGTGACACCGCCCGCCCGCAGCCTTGACAGGAGAGTGGCTGCTGGCGGCTCCCTCCCGCGGCCTGTCAGTGACTCAGGACCTCCTGGAAGAGCGCCCCGGACGCTGGACGCCTGACACCGGACGCCTGACACCAATGCCGGCGCCACCGAGACGCCATGGGCCGGGTGGGGGACAGCCCGGGAAGGCGGTAGCTGCAGAGAAAGGGGAGCCTGAGGCCCGTCCCCCCACAACTTCCAACCGGCGCCTCTTCAGTAAAAGCCGCTAAAGGCAGTTGCTTCAGGGTCAGGGCGGCAGCCAGCGGGTCCCAGAAGAGCGGGATGGCAGGCAGGAGCCCAGAGGGCTCCCGTCTCCTTGTGCGGTTGCTTCTTTCTGTCAATCTGCCTCCTTCCCGTCTCCCTGCCATTGTCAGTACTTTCATTCTTCGCCTCTGGTGGAAGACAGGATAACCCAGCTTCTCTGCCACCAGTCCCACCAGGAGGAGAGGCTGCTCCCCGCGCTCATGCCTGAGTCTCCCCGGTCCGGGCACCGGGCTCTCAGATAGGGCTGCACCCCTCCACTCCCTCCATGAGTCCTGGCAGGACCATGCCCCGCCCAACAGACAGGGGACAGGTCCCGGAAGCAGAGGACTTGGGTCACGGCCGGGACAGCCTGCTCCCTCTCGAGGCCGGGGATGAATTCCCTTACTCGCACCTTACTCGCACGTGCAAACGACACCTTGTGAAGTTTCCTGTTCGGATGTGTCACCAGCAGGCTCCGACGCTGCTTTGCTGGCTGAGCTCGGAGGCTCAGTGGTTACAGCAGGGCCCGGGGCCGCACGCGTGCTGGGCGGTGCTGACAGGCCTCTGGCCACTTTCTCCAGCACGCCGTCGACGGGACACGCACGGCAAGAGGCCTGCGGCCCCCAGACTCCGTTCTCCGGGGTCGCACGGGGGCGACCAGTGTCCCGAGGAGGGTGTCACAATGTCCCCTGGGACCGAGTGGGGAGGACGCCCCACGTGGCAGGAGACGCAGGTGGGGATGACATCCGCACATCTCATGACAGGTGTCTGCCACACCCCGTCCCCCGCCGTCTGTCAAACGACCAGATGACGGGAGCCCTGCGTTCTGGTGCCGCCCCCTCCAGGACCTCATTACGGCACCTGTCCTGCCAGCTGAGTGGCCGGGGCTGCTAGGCATGTGGTGCCGGTTTAATGGTTCCGCCCAGAGAGCCTTCAGATCCCAGACCCCTGGCCCATGCCCAGACCCTGGACCCACGGATGCCAGACCCCAGAACCCAGACCCACGGACCCTACACCCATGGAACCAGACCCCGACCCGTGGACCCTGCTCCTGCAGACCTGCAGACCCCCAACCCTGGACCCTGGACCCCAGACCCGCGGACCCTAGACCGCGCACCCGCAGACGCCGGTGCACACAGGCAGACGCTCCCCACGCCCCGTCCCCGCCGCAGCCTGCAGGCCCCTGTGCGCCCAGCCCGCCTCCCTCACATTTGTGTGTCTTGCACCCGCGTAACTGTGCTCAGAGACCACGCAGGTACACGGGGCACACACTACACACCCCGTCTGCTCTCCGACTTCCGCCCGCGAGCCCGCGGCGCAGCGCCTGAGCCTGCAGGAATGGCGCGTCCACTAGCGGACAGGGACACGGACTGTCCGCAAGGACAGATGAACTGGCGCAGCAGGAAGACCCCATGAAATGCAGCAGAAAGCACCACGGCCGACTGTGCTTCCTGCAGCCGCTTCCTACACCTCTGTGAGCAGACGTGCAGCGGGCAGGGCTCCAGCCGGGGCGCAGCTGGGTCAGCGCCATGGCCCCAAACGGCCGGTCAGGTGCGGCTCCCCAGGCCTCACACACGAGGAAGTGTGACCATGCACAGCCACGCCCGACACGGGGACATCTGTCCAATCGCCACGCGGCGCCAGTCAGTTCTGAGAGCAGTCGGCTTCGATGGTGGGTCTGAAGGGGGCTGCAGGAGGGGTCTCGGCGCTCACACACTCCCGACCCTGCGGGCAGACCCCGCAAAGGAGCCGTGTGGCCCACACAGTAACAATGCGGGGGGCTCTCTGGCCCTCGCCACCTCGTGATGGGGAAACTGAGGCACGGGGAATGCAGAGAGCCGCGGAGAGAGGCAGGGCGCGGGGTGGAGTCTGGGTGGGTGGCTTTACAGGGGTGCCTCCTCCCCGGGCGCCCTCCCGCACGACGGGGCGGATGACGCCCGGGAGGGCCCCCTGCTCGGCCAGCACCGGCGCCTCGCCCAGGACACTAGAGCCTGTGGCGGGTCCCAGTGGTGGTGAGGGCTGCAGGGTTAGGGCGAGGCCACCCGCTCAGCGGCCCGTTGAACCTCTCCGCCCCACGCTGACCACCAGCTCCCGCGCGGGGCCTCCAGGCGGAGCAAGAGTCCACGACAGCCGTCTGGTCTCCCAGACTCGCCTGCGTCCCGGACACTGACGGGTGGTCAGCAATACGCTCACCTGAGCTGCTGCAACGCCGAGGGCTGCGCGGTCAGCAGGCCGCCCAGCACGTGGCCTCCAGACCGAAGACGCTCACAGGCAAAGTCAGGAAGGGCACAGGGGCTAAGAGAGGCGGTGTTCGCAGCCGGCCCGGCCAGCGAGGCGGGGCTCCCCTCTCTCGGGGAGCTTCTCCTGAGTCTTTACGACACGACCACTGCCCAGGACTGCCCGGCCACCCAGCCGCGGGCAGGGCCAGGCCACCCGAGCTGCTCTCCAGGCCGGTGTCCCTGGGGCTCAGGTTGGCCTGCGGGGTGGGCCACGCACAGCGTTTCTGAATTTCCCTGAGGGCAGGGCCCACGGGCTGGTGACAGGCGGGCAGCGGGGAGGCCGGGCGCTGTGACCACGGGGTAGCCTGGCATGCGGCCTGGCTTCCTTGGAATCACACTCTCAAGTGACAGAATTAACCAACCGCGGAGACTGAGTTCACTGAACAGGAAAAACAAGGCTGCCAAAAAAAAACACAGGAAAAGAAAAGAAAAACAAGACAAAACCCCATGCAGTCTAATGCGGTGTTAAATAGAGCAGGAGCCACTAACTTATTCCCTGGCCTGCTTCAGGGGAGATTTAGGGGCAACAGGCAAGGAGGCCTAGAAACAGGTAGGTGGGAAGCCACGCTTCCTTCTGGCAGCCACGGGAGAGGCCTGGATTCCGTAAAACCCTTCCTGGGCGATTCTGAGACACAAGACCCTTTCCGGCTGGGGCAGGACGGAGACAGCCCGGGCCAGGCCCAGGGCGAGGGGCTGTGACTGGGGGGGTATTTGCTGGGACACAAAGCCCTTGGAAACAGCATCCTCTCTCACCTGGCTCGTGAAGGCCCGTCCTGCTGAACAGGGGTCGGGCTTTCCTATAAGGTCTGGAGAAGAGGACAGGACTGAGAGGGGACGTCTCAAAATCACAAAGTCCCTCGAGGAACATGCAATCCAAGCCCTTCGAGAGGAAGCATGTTCTAAATCTCTCGACAGGCACCTAATGTCGGGGCCAGAGGGGCTTCCAGAAATCGTGGATGGAGACGAGAATCAGAGACATCCTGCGATGGTTTCGCCTTTCCTGGGCCCTGGTGTGACAGACGCGTCATCTCCGTGTGCTCAGCGCAGCAGTCTCTTGGGCTGGAGGAGGAGTAAGGGTTTCTATAAAAAGCCACGGAGGTGTTATCAGAAAAGGGAAGACCATCCGTGACCCCTGGGCCGAGCGTGCTGGGGCGAGGGGGTGTCCCTTTGATGGTCGCAGGGCCTGCTTCCCCAGAGTCCCCACCCTTCCGCCCCTCCCTGCAGATTTCAGAGATTCCAGGGGGCAGACGACCCCGCCCGTCATTCGGAAGATCGGGCAACGCAAATCATGCTTCCGGGTGGGGAGCACCAGCCGGGCTCCTTGGCGCTGACGCAGCTTCCGGAACCATCCGACGGCCCATTCTTCCCGTCTTGATGACGCCCAGTCACCTCCAGTCAGCCCCTCGGGCCAGCTCTCGGGGCAGTTAGCGACCTCACACCCCTGCCAGACGAGCGCCTCGTTCGTGGAAAGCACCGCTACTTTTCATGGGCTCCACACTTCCCAGAGCTAAACAGAAATCCCTCTGCGCTCACAAAGGTTTCACATCACGAGCCCTTCCGCGGTGACACAGCAGGAGACACGGTGGCGTCAGGGCCCCCTCCGAGCCCACTTCCTGCCGCCGAGCGAGCAGCGAGGGTGGTGTCCGGTGTCCGCGTTCACAGGCCTGTCTGATCCCAGCACAGAGCAGGCCCTGCTCAAGAAGAGGACGGTCAACAGAGCAGCGTCCAGGAAAGAAGAGTTCGGAGCCTCTCCCAGAGGCGGTGGGCATCTGTTCGCACCGAAGACCACCAACTAGACCATAAACTTGCAAACCTTAGAGGCCCGGCCTGCGCTGCTGCCTCCAGGCTGGAGGGCGCTCTCGGCCTCAGCTCAGAGATTCCCAGCGGCCGGCGCAGAGAACGCGGTTTAACCCAACACTCCACCCGCGTGCTCCCGGCTTCCGAAGGCCTTCAAGCCCCCCGGTCCAGTGTGAACGCTGACACCGGATTCAGCTCCCCCGACGCCTCTAGAGCACGGTAGCGCCCGGACCCCTGACCAAAGCCTCAGGATGAGCCTCTCCGAGGGGAGACGCCAGCGCTCGTGTGGCTGAAAACGGGACACATTCCAGGTGACGCCAAGGAACAGCTCGCTGGGTCGGGCCGCTGGAGGAGAACACTGATCCAAGCGGGTGAGGGGTCTGCTCACGATCCGACTAGCACTTGCGGGCAGTCAGTCCGGCTGCCGTCGTTCCCACGGCCAGGGTCTTCGGTTCTCGCCGGACGGTGTCCAGATGCCGATGCATCGAGCGTGTCACACACAGGGAGGAGGACAGACATCGTCAGGATCCTTATTTGATTAGGCCAGGGTTTGGCCAGCTGGAGTCCTCGTGTCTGCAGGAGACTCGCCCCCGCCACCTGCAACCGACCGCAACTGAGCTTCCAGCAGACACGCCTCTGGGTCCGACGGCGACCCCTGGAGCGGACAGCTGGATCACGGAGGAACCTACCACCAAGCACACAGCACACGTCAGGGTCCAAGGAGGCGCGGAAGCTCCTTCATTCGAGGCTGCGTTTCCATGAAGTGACGCATAAGGGTTCCGTCTGCCAAAGGGACCATCGTGCCACCAGACTCCCTGACGCCCCAGAGGCAACCGTGGGTCTTGGTCTCTGTCCCCACGAGCTAGAAGATCACACAAATGAAATCACCTTCTGTGTCTTCATTTGACTTCTGCTGGTTTGTCCAACATGATGTTTTGAGCTCCGTCCTCACTGTCCCAGGTACCAGTCGTCTGTCCACTGCTGCCGACCGCCCGAGGACCGGTCCACGATGCGAACGCCCACCCGGAGGCTGCCCGCTGCCCTCACAGTCTGTGGCCTGCGCTGGCTGAGGTGGTGACATAACCGCTAAGTCGCCAGGGTGCCTGGTCTGAACTGTCCGTTTCTGGCCATCATTTTTATTCTGCATCCACTTCATTGTCAAATACACATTGCAAACATTTTCTCCCAGATTGCGGCTGAACATTTTAATGAGCAGACAGGTTTATTTTTGTTGTTTTTTTTTTTTGTTTTTTTTTTTTGGTGAAATCCAATTTGTCATACTTTTTGTAGCTGATGCTTTTTTTTTCATCTCTAAGAAAGCTTTGCCAACCCCCAGGATCATCACTATCTGCCTCCAAGCTTTACGACTGTGGCTTTCATGACTGGGTTTAAATTAATGTGTGAGTGGAGTGAAGCTGGGGTCCAGCTTTATTTTTCCTGTCTGTGTGTCCAGCTATTCCAACACCATTTCATCAAAGACTTGCCCATCTCTCAGTCAATTGCCTTTGAAGCTTTATTGAAATTAATTGACTACATGTGTGTTGATCTATTTCTGAACTCAGCTGAGTCCCCCACATCCTTCTGTCCCCTTCTGCTTGGTGACTGAGGCTTTTACTGAGTCCAACAAGTAATAGCTTGTGACTTTGTTCTTTTTCAGTAAGGAAATGTCTATACCCTTTGCATTTTCAAATAAATGCCAGAATTATTGTTTCCACAAAAAACAGTTGAAATTGCATTTGAGAATTTGCTTATTCCAAGCAGCATGTTCATCAGTACATGATCTCCATCAATTTTGTCATCTTTAAAACTCTTAGTAATATTTTAGAGTTTTTAATAGAGGTCTCATATATCTTCTTTGTCAAATTTATCCTAGTTTGTATGCATATCTGTTATGCTACTGTGAATAGTGTATTTAAGTTCCATTTTCCTGATGTTTGCAGCTAATCTATAGGTATATAACTTGTTATTTTTACTGATGTAGCATCAGTTGGTATTATAGGAACATAAAATAACTCTATCTCTGCACACACGGTGTCAGAAAAAAACACTGAACATTCTCTACTTACATCTTCCACTTACTGACAGGGAAACTGAGGCAGAGGGAAATTAATCCTATAGCCCAGGACATACGGCTATTAAAATTTCAAAACAGAATTAAAATCTAAGCCTTTCTGAATCCCAATTCTGTTTTCAAGCTCCTGTGCTTTGCTTATGTCCCAGTCTGGGAGCCCCAGGGCCCCAAGCCTGGAAGTTTCTGGAACTGGGAACTGACGCCATGAAGGAGTGTCCGAAGGAGCCCCGCAGCTGGAGGTGGGAAGAGTGCACGGTGGGGGCTGAGACAGAGGCCGCAGACTGTCAGACATCCCCGCACAGCCCCTCCACTGTGACTGAATCCCTTTCCCCTCGCCAAGGGTGAGGTGTCATCAGCCCCTTCGGAGAGCGAGTCCCGCATGGCCTGGAACTTCTCCTCCTCACTGTGTGCCCGAGAGAGGACAACAGGTGTGCACCCCAAAGCCGGGAGCAAATGTTTACAGCTACAGCATTCGCAGCAGCCCCAAAGGTAGAAAGAGCCCGTGGATTTGAAGGTGATGGTGGCTGTCCTCCCCGTCTCTGTGGCACCGGAGGCTGAAACAGACAAGTGGCTCCGTGTGCAGATGACACCCAGGGGGCGTTGGGAAAACACGACCTGAGAAGATGATCATGAGCATGACTTTAAAACCCTTGGGGAAGCCCTGACAAAGACCTGAGGTGGCGTCTCACACCAGGCACTCAGGCCAGGGTCTCGGGTCCTGTTGACGGGTGATTTCTCAGACTCTGAAGCCACTGTCCCCCGGGAGCCCAAGCAGAGGCTGCATGGCCAGGGCTGACGACAAGAGCGCTCGTGGTTGCGGCTTCTGCCCGAGGAGGTCAATCCCAACGAGATCCACAGGAAACCTGGAGCGTTCGAGACTTGCTCTGCGAGAAATGTGGCCAGTGGCGTCTCACAGGAGGAAAGGACAACTAGGAACCCCCGGGACTGTCATCCTGAAGAGCCTTCCGGGAACGGCGCCACGCGGGACCTGACCAGCATTCCCGGAGCCCCGGCACCCGGGAGGCTCCTGACCTCTCAGTCTGAGGGGAGGGTCACGGTGGTTATCCCACCGTCCTTCCCTGAGCGCCGCTCTGGGCCACAGAACCCACGGCTGACGGCTGTCTGGAGCGGCCACACCCCAGGAACCGCGCACGTCCTGCACCCGTTTCGGGTGGTGAGGCTGGGTTTCTTCTTCTCGTCCCTTTCAGTGATGCTTTGGGTTGTCATTTGCAGGTCTTGTCTCCCGAAGTGCGATCGCATTGCTATGCTTTTCCCCCGACGCTGCTTCTGCTGCATCGCACAGGTCCCGACAGGTGGGGTCTTCATTGTAGGTTCAATTTCTCCTGTGATTTCCTCTTTGACACAGAACTTGTTTAATACCATGTTATGCAGCCTCTGTTCCTTTACAGTTGTGACTTCCTTCTTCTTTTGGCTGGATCGATAGTCTGAGGCACTGGGGTCTGAAAAGACACTAGATAGGATTTCAGTCTTTGTAAATATATTGAGATTTGATTTGCGTCAAGGCTGCCCTTGAGAATGACCCAGGGCACTCGCAAAGAAGGTGTCATCTATTGCTTTAAGGTAAAAATTCTCAACACGTGTCTGTTCAGCCCGTCTCTTCTAATTAATTGTTTAATGCTATCGTTTATTTTCTGTCTGGATTATCCGTCTCTACTGAGTGGTGTATTAAATCTCCTGTTACTATTGCACTTCTGTCTATATCTCCTTTCAGATCTGTTAATATTTGTTTAATATATTTGTGTGCTCCTTTATTGGGTGCATGTGTATTAATACTTGCTCTGTCTTTGTGTTGTGTTGATCCTTTTATCATTACCTCATGTTCGTTATCTTCTGTTACTCTTTTTGATGAAAGTCTGTTTTGTCTGAGATGAGCACAGCGGTTCCTGCTTTTTTAGCTTCGCCATTGCCTTGGAGTACCTTTCTCCATCCTCTCCTTGAAGTCCGTGTCTGTCTCTGAATCCTAAGTGAGTCTTTTGCAAACAGCGGATAGTCAGGTTTTGTTTCTTAGTGCAACCAACCACTCTGTGCCTTTTGATTGGCAACTTTTGTCCATTTACATTCAGAGACATTGTTGAAATGTGAGGACTTACTGCTGCCATATTGGGTTTTGTTTATTGGTCTTGTCCACCTACTTATTTCCTTGCTTGTTTTTTGTAAACTTCCTGTTTTTGATCTGGATCAATGAGCCTCTTTTAACATTTCACGTAGGGGAGGTCTTGTGGTAGCAAATTCCTCCAGCTTTCGTTGGTCAGGGAATATCGTTACCTCCCCCTCTTGTTTGAGAGAGAGTTTTGCTGGATAGCGTATTCTTTGCTGACAGTTTTTATCTTGGATATTCTTAAAACGTCATCCATCCTCTCCCAACCTGTGGGGTTTCTGCTGAGAAGTCTGGTGACAGTCTGCTGGGTACCACTTATGTGCTGCTTTCTCTTGGGAGTGTTTGTCTTGGAGCTTTGATCTCTTCACAATTATATGTCCTTGTGTACATCTTTCAGCGCTTAGGTGATTGGGGTTCTGATGGCTTCATTGACTTGGATGTTCACTCCCTTCCCTGGGTTCGGGACGTTTTCGGCAATTATTTCTTTAACCATGATCTCTCTGTTGCCTTCTTTTTCTCTTCTGGGATTCCCATCATTGTATGTTGCCTTTCCAAATTGAGTCAGATAGTTCTCACAGTGGTTTATTTTAATTGTGTTATGAACCAATGTTACCTCAATAAAAAATATGTCCCTTTGCAACGAAACATAGATGATAACAGGTCAGAAGGTGACAGACCACCGGTGACATGTTCACTGCACTTTGTAAGCAGATGCATCAAACTATTTTAAAAATATTTTCATATCCAGTATTGTAAGTTTGTTAGAAAAACAAGAGTAAGCATTTTCATTTCTGAATTTACTGTAGGCAAAGATCGGTGACCTGAAATCACAGTGTTTAAAGTGAATTTAAACAACCAAAAATTGAAATCAGATATATCAAAAATGATTCACTGAGATCAAAGTGTGAGTACCGAGGCCACATTTTTGGACTAGAATTTTCTCTGACTGATCTCTTCTAACTGCTAGTCCACGCTCACATCACATACTCAGGGCGCATCACACGTGTCCATGAAACTCAGATCTAAGTCGGGGACACTGACCGCTTCAAAAGAACCACCCAGCAGCCCTAGGAGTTCACATTCTCTGATTCTCTGACGTAATTCTCTGAAAACCAGGTCTGGTCTACAACCAGAGTCCCCCAAGGCACCACTCAACTCCCACGAATGGCCCGAGCGTCATGGAGGACGGCGGCGCTCTCGAGGGTCGGCCCCACACAGGTACGCAGCTGTGTTCCGTCTCGGTCGCTCTGGCTGACAGCGGGAGCTCATGACCTCTGCTACATGAATGCCTCGACCGTGATTTTCTCTTCCCTGCACCCTGGATTAGACTGTCCCCTCCCCAATCCACCTGTCGAAGTCCCTTCCCCAACATGAGGGTGTTGGGAGTTGGGGCCTTTGGGAAGCCATTAAGTTGAGATGAGAGGGCTGCAGGCTGGATGGGTCCCCTCGATGAAGACACGAGGCGGGAGGAGGCCCTCACCTGGAGCTGAGGACCAGGACCTTGACGGTGCACTTCAAGCCTCCAGAGCTGTGACAGATGTGAGACATGGGTCCCTGTCAGGTGACCCAGCCTGTGTCCCTCATATGGCCCCGAGCTGACAAACACAACTCTCGTCATCAGGCACATTCAGAAAGGTGCCGGAGACAGGGTTTCGCTTCAGGCATTTGGTCCTCTGCTCAGTCCATCGAATGCAGGTCCCGACCCACCTGCGGGGAGGACACCGGCCTGAGATCACACAACTATTTGTCTCTCGGATCTAATGTCCCTTTCTCTAAGTCTGCGGAATTCATACCCGAGAGCCACGCAGAACGGCAGGGCAGGCCTGGAGAGAGGAGGGCGCCGGCAAAGAGAGCACCCCCACCCTTGAAAGCGGGGTCCCCGCACAGTTCCCCCCGCCTCCTGGGTCGCTGGAAAGAGGCGCCTTGTTTGCCTTGGGGAGGACTGCTGGCTTGTCCGCGGCGAGGAGGTGAGGTCCCAGGAGGTCAGGGGCTCTCGTCCTGCTCGCCGTGAGTGTTAGCGGCGTGGGCATCAGACACCTTTAAATCTCTAACCAGAGTGAGGAAGCAACAGCGTCGTCTCCAGCTTAGAGGACAGGAGAAAACGGAGCAAGGAGCGCATGAGACTGCCAGGTCCTGGTGGGAGCTGGGACTCGAACCAGGCCCGTCTGACTCTGACGTCTGTGACGGGACTCGCAGAGAGCGGCTTCATGACCACACTGCCATGAAAACGCTCCAAGGCACCGGGCCGCCAGGGCGTCCTGCCTGAGTCCGGGGCCGTGAGGACCCGCATCTGCTCAGAGGCCCGGGGTTCCGGTGCCGTGAGGGTCTCATCTGATCGGACAGTCATATTCAGACACTCGCAAGCCAGGCAGCGTGCAAACACCCCGTCCCACGTCCTCTGACCCTCACGGCGGCCCCGCGAAGCGGGCACCGCACACCCGCTCTCCGCAGCAGCTCAGCACCGCGGCACGTCGGGGGCCTGGCGCGGCGGAGGAAGACGGTGGATCAGCTCCCGGCCTGGCTCTCCTGCTGAGCGGCAGCTGCTGACCCAGACGAGGGTGGGGCCACCTCTGGCAGCTCCGCACGTCCACCCCGTCCTGCACCTCCCTGAAGAGACCGGACGTCTGGGACTAAACGGCTCCATGCGGGGACCGGGTGTGGCGCCCTGACATCCCGCATTGTCGTGGCGGCTGGGGCTGGGGTGACGGAGACTCGAGTCAGAAAGTCCGGCCCAGCGTTTCTGGAACACGGGCCTCCAGCCGCCCGCAGAGACTCCCGTCCAGTCTGGACACCCGCTCCCTGAAGGGCGTGAGTCCTTGAAGGCGTCACCGAGGAGACCGCGATGGGACGTCAGTGCTGCTGGTCCGCAGGGCAGACCAGGAGGACTGAGCTCCTGGCTTCACTTTGACCAAGAAGGCTCCTCTCCCCGGGGCCACCAGACTGATCGAGTGTGTGGGCAGAAGAGCTGTGCCGGGTCTGGTTCGCCAGCTCAGATCCAGGGGGACAGGGGTGCAGGAGCCCCGGGGAGGGGGCAGCGCCGCCCTGGCTCTGGACCTGAGGCTTTTCTTTGTCCCTGAAATAGATGTGGATCTGTAGGAGTCCCAAGTCCTCGCAAACACTGTCCATGCCCCACGCCCGTCCCCACCCCAGGGCAGGCCAAAGAGCCCGCAGGGCAGTGTCAGGTCCGCCCGGAGGCACCAGGGAAACCCCAGGACAGGATGCGCACCTGGAGGCCTCAAAGGACGAGCCTCGTGGGAGCGCGCGCCCCGCCTCCTCCCCCCGGAGCGTCCCCCAGGTGGGCCGGCCTGCAGTCCCTCCCTCCCGAGGCGGAGCCTCTTCCTCCAGCCTTACCTGGGAGCCTGCAGGGTCTGGCGCAGGGCTCCCGTGAGCACTCAGGCCCCACAGAAGGGAGGGCTCCAGGGAAGGAAGTGGGGTCCTTCTGTTGTCAGTGGGCGCAACGCTGGCCCCAGGCCCTGCTTCCCCTAGAGCCTCATCTGTGAAGCACACACATTCCTTCTCGAGAAAGCATCCCTCCCTTAAAGGCAATAAGCAGATGTATTTCTGCCGCCCAAAGCTGTCGCTCTCAGTGTGTCTTCAGCAGAAAGCAAGGCTGTCTTCACAGAGTGGCTAGTAAGCCATCAAGCATTTCCATGTGAGTTAATACACGAAGCTCACGGGGAATCTCGGTTTGAGATGCAAAGAGCTCCCTGGGGGCAGAGTCACCAGCCAGGCCCAGAGCCCCCCACCCAGGGGAGAAGGAGAAAGAACATCCCGGGCACAAATGTCTTCTCAGGCCCTCAGCCATCCTGAGGCGACTCCACAGAGAAAACCCATTTCCTCCACTTGTCACCTGTGAAGTCACACTTGATTGGAACCAGTTAGGACAGGAGTCACGGCGCCCACAGGGAAGGGGAGGGCTTTCCTCCACGCAGCTTCCCCAGCAGGCGCTGCGGGGGCTTCGGCTGGAAGCTGGCCAGGGCTGTTTAGGAGAAAACGCAGAACCAACACCAGTGTGACTCTCCTGGCCACCGCGGGGCATCTACACGCTCTGTCCTCCCCAGGAAAGCGGGACCAGCGCTCTGCCTCCGGCTCACCCCTCCTCTGTCTGTGAGGTGCTGATGCCCCCTGGAACCCCGGCATCCGAGACCCAGAACCAGCAGGACGACGACGGGAGAACGTGCAGACAGTGGCGCAGTTGGACGGGGCCTCACCTAGGAGCCCCAGATTCCCCGCCCGGCGCTGTGAAGTGACACTAAGTTTAGATATTCAGGTGGATGTGGGGCACTGCTGTCTCCCAGGCAGGCTCTCTGCTGGAGCTCCTGGGACCCTCGGACCCACCTGCCCTGCCGACATGACGAGGTGCAGCTGCCCGGGAGCTGGGGGCCCACCACACGGTGCCCCAGGCCCCGGGCCCCCCAAACCCGGGAGCGTCCCGAGCTGCTGTCTCTCCTCCTTCCTGGCTGTTTGGGGCCAAGGCTCTCTGCCTCCCCAGAACACGCCCACAACGAGCCGGAAGGGCCCTCGCCGGTGCCTGCGAGCATTCTCACTTGACACCCCAAAACTCAGAGAGAAGAAACTAACTTCCTTTCACCCAGATTGAGAAGCCATGATGGACTCAGAGCACAGAAACCCGGGTCTCCGTGCGGTCCCGTCCCCACACTGCTCTGCAGGGACACGGCCCCTGTACCACTCGCGGGGCGTCCGACCTGCTCCACCTCGCACAGCGCCCGAGTGACCTGGCTTCAGCCCCTGCAGCACCCCACTTCTGGGCCGCCTCCGAAGGGGGCTCCCCCAGTGCTGAACTTGCTCCAGGAGCTGGGTGCATGGAAGAGGGCACGGCCGTGACACTCAGCTGTCCCGGCCACCTCACAGCATGGCCGGTGACAACCGTCTGCACCGTGAAAGAAGGTTGTCGGCGACTGGTTGACAACGTGGTGGGAAGCGCTCCTGGTGCAGGATGAGCAGTGTCCCCACAACGACCGAGGTCCTGTGTGGGGAGAGAAGGGGTCCACAGGTGATGTGGGGATGCAATACCCCCACACTTCACAGAGCGTGAGACTGCCGGTGTGTGACTGGATCTTCATGAAACTGCTTAAAAACACACAAGCCGGGACAGAGCGGAGCCTGTCGGTGATGGTCGCCACGCCCACAATCTTGGCATTCTGCCTGTGTCGAAGACGGATGGCTTGGCTGGGTGTGGGTGAGCGGTCTGGGGGACATGGGGAAAGGAGTCACCACAGAGAAATCAGTGACCTAGATAATGCGACTGATGGCGGATGAGGCAGCAGGAGCCAGGACGAGGTCTGAGCCGCACCCGCCGGCCTGCAGACAGGACGGTCCCGGCCTTGTTGAGGGTCCCGACAACCTGCAGTGAATGCCCGTCTACCGCCCCCCAGCAAATCCACCTGCTGCCCAAGAGCCCCTCCCACGTGAAGACGGCTTTCTTTCCCACCCAGGTGCCGCTCCAACAGCTACTTCCATCAGCTACACCTATTCTTGAGATAAAAGAGAAGAGACAGCATTTCTTCGAGCTGCGAAGCCTTCAGACCCCGGGGGCCGAGTCCCCAGGGTGCCCACACCGAGGAGGTGCAGGTGGAGCGGTTCCTGCGAGGCTCGTGAGCTGAGGGACGGGCTGCTGTCCTGGATCAACAAGGATTGACGGGCTGATGAGACCCTGGAACAGAAGCGAGGAATCAGTGAGCGCGCTCCGATTCCCCCTGCAATGAGACGGAAGCACCAAACCCTCAATCGCCCACCCAGACAGCTGCCTGGCAGCCCGGGGTGCAGGCCACTTCCTGCCGCGGTCAGCATCAAGCCTGCCATTAGCCTTCAGCGATTCGCTCTGATTTAGCTGAGGGTAATAATTAAGACCACAGAGGTCCTGTCCTCCACCGCAAGGCTCCTCCGGGGAAACACCCGAGTTGGGCATTTAGGGATTGATGGTTCCTTCTGAACATTATGGGTTGAAAAACATCCTATCAAACTAGGCATTAAAAATAAACTTATTCCACAGAGGAGACTCTGTTGAAGATAATGAAAATTAACATTTAATGAGTGCTAATAATATTCCAAGGCTGTGAAATGACTTTTTCTGCATGGTTTCATTTTATCCACACAACTCCCCAAAGAGGTAGACACAGGATTGTCAACATTCGGAGAGACCCGTCTTCACAGCTGCTGCGTGGACGAGCGGGGCTTCCAACCCAGTCTGTCTCATTCCGGCACAGACACAAAGGACAATGGCCAAAAACCATCACTGCTGTCCTCTAACCAACTCCAAAATACCCAAGATAGTGCCGCCCTGAGCACCTTCCCGTCTTCCGACAACCTCAGTCGTTTCTCCAGCTCATCGCTGCTCGCTGCCTGTGTTTGGTGGGATCTGATCAACTGAGAAACACGCACACAGTGTGCATCAAACTTTCAGGTAAACAGTGACATGTGAGCCTTCTGTTCGACATTTTAAGCAGAAGACACACCAGTCATACAGGATCGAGTTCTGTAACAACTTTGAACTTACCGACCTAGCCCATCAACCACCAACAATCCAACCAGCACATAATCCAACGCTCACTGAGCGATCAGATTGGAAAGTGTGTTCTTGGAGAGACACAGGTGGATTCAAGACACTCACATGCTCACTGGAGAAAGTCACTCTTGTAAGATGGACCTGACTGCCATAGAGGCCTCCACTGAGCCATCTGCTAAATGCTTCTTTTGCAGAAGGTCTTAAAATTCTGCCATTTTAGAATGTCCCCCTCTGGTCTTGCTCTTTCCCATTCCCAGTTCACAAAACAGGCGTGCGTCTAAACAGAAGCCGCCTTTCCTTCAGATACCTGTGCGATGCCATTGTTGGGACCCCAAAGCAGACCAGCACGTGGACGTGTCTCACATCCAGGAGACTCAGAGGCTGGTCTGTAAAACCAACACGGCGGCCACGCGCGCAGAAATGCGCTGCCCCGGAAAGTGGGGCTCACTGAAGAAAGCGGACATCTGCTCCTGCTGCAGTTATCAAGTTATTTCTTTCATGGGGAAGAGCTTGCTTCCTCGCACATCTGAGATTTGGATTTTAAGCCTAATCCTTGTCTTGAGTCTGTGGTGACGTTGGACACATAACCCCCCCCCCAATTTGAGCCCAATGGATCAAGCTAAAGAAAGAGGAAGAAATAGCTGTTTCCATTCTGGGCAAGAGTAATTTCTACTCCGCTTCCTCAAGTAAGTACATCCATCAAAGCAATGTGCTAATTATCAAGACAAGGTTTTAGCACATGTGAGACCCTCCAGTGGAGAAATTCTGGTGCTCGGATGACCTGTAATCACGGTCCAGCTTGGGAAGGATGGAGAGCAGCTTAGGAGAGCAAAGCTTCACTTTTGTTTGCCATGTATTTTGGGGTAAGTACAATTCCCAAGATAGCTCGTGGGGCCAGCCTGACGCAGATAGAGCAACATAAATCCCCTGCGGTTGGATTTGGCAAACGTCCAGGTCGACTAACGAGGTCTTTCTTGGCCAGAGCACCTTTGGGAATTTTGCCTCTGGATGTGGGCCTGAGCCGACGTTAGGAGAGGTCCTGCGGGCAGGACCTGGGTGCGTTCGACAGGCTGCAGCGTGGGAATGCCAAGTCCCACACGGGATGGAGGCCAATTCTAGCATTTTCTCAGTCTGCTGAGGCCATCCCAGCAGAAGCCTCTCGGCTGAAGACAAGTCCTCGTCTCTGCCCCAAGAGAGCGTCAGCCCTGGGGGCAGTGTCCAGCGCGGAGGCTGGGCCCCAGGAGAGCAGGGACGCGCCCCGCCCCTCCGCCGCCCCGAGGTAAGGACACACAAATCCAGGCGTGCCAGAGGACACTGCGAAGCCGAAGAAAAGGCATCTAGGAAAAAGCTAAAGCAAGGTCCTGGGCATCCGAAAACATGGGGCAGTGTGGGCACACCTCCCTCACCAACAGGACAGAGGGGTGGCCCGCCAGCCGCATCATGATCACGGCCCCTGCCGGACTGACCCAGCTCCGGCTTGGCCCCAGATCACCATCCTAGACCCCCGTCTGTCTCCAGGGTGACAGAGACAGAGCACCAAGACAAAAAACAAAAAGCGACTGCTGGCCCAAGAGCTGGTGGTAGAAGTAAAAGCGGGATCAGTCTTGACATTTCCTGGAGCCTCAGGGACGCCTACTTTCCGGTGACCTTTTTTGTTCTGTTTTTCAGAAGCACGCAGCCGTGAGCCTGGCAGAATTCACAGGAGACACTCGTTCTGCCCTCAGGACAGAGAGCGGAGGCACCTGCGCGAAAAGACGAGAAACTGGGAATTGTCTCGTCCTCTCTGCCAAGTGCAAAATTTCACACTGACTCACGTCGGTTCCTTCCCCGTTTGTAATTGCTAAATATGCAGGTTCACAGCATTTCCCCATTTGGCTGCCCTATTTGAATTTGTGTATAAATACTCACGCCTCCGAATGTTCTATTTGAACACACAGAGTAACCACCGCAGCAGAGACCGCGCGGATGCGTCGGTGCCGGCGGCCTGCCCGGCGCGGGCGCGGCGGGGACCGGGCCGCACGCCGGGGGACCCCAGACACGCCCGACCCTGCCTCCCGAGCCCCGAACTAGGGGAGGTGAGACTTCCTGCTCCTCTGCTGGAGGACGGGAGACTCAGACGAGGTCACGGGTGTGCGGTGAAAGCCGTGTGCTTGTCAACTGTCGTCACAAAGACAGGCAGTTCAAGAAACGCGGGTCAGGTGGTCTCGGCCCCGTCTCCAGCTCTTTGCTCCCCCCTTTCGTTCGGTGTCCCCCGCAGAGCCGGCCGGCACCGTGGTGGGGAGCAGAACGCGCCCGCGTGGCCCGCACGTGAGTAAAGAGGTCATGGGGGCCGCAGACACCGTTTCCTGCACCACGGTGTTGGGTGACATTCGTCTGTTTAGCTGCTGCTCGCTCCCCACGGACAAGGAGGTGGGAGGTGGGCAGAGCAGCGGTCATTCCAGCAAGTGCGTCAGAGGAAGGTCTGGGACGCTGCCCCGTCATCTCCAGACCCTTGTAGGGGCCACTGGGGGCTCCCGGGACGCCCCGACCCCGTCACGCCCGCCGCAGGGGGCCCAGCCACCGCGGAGTCACAGCGTGTGGAGGACACAGGGACCGTAACCAGGTCAGCAGCGGGGGCGCTCGTGTTTGCACGCTGTTGCGTGGGGCCGCCTACACCGGTCCTCCTGGCCCGCCTGTGCTTGGCGAAACAGAAACCCGAACCTCCACCCGCTCAGACTCGGGGGGCGGGAAATGAGGTCTTTGGCTCCGGGCCTTTCATGACAGAGCAGCTCTACCAGCTGAGGCCGGAGTCAGAGCCGCTGCGCGTCCGCAGAGACGCAGCCCTTCCGGCGCAGAAGGAAGGTGCATCTGTGTCAGCTTAGAGCCGCTGAACGCGGGCACTGCCCAGCCCCGGCCCGGTACATGCGTGCACACGTACATGCACGCACACGCACTCACACGTACACACATGCACACGCGCACACACGCACACACGTGAGTGCATGTTCAAACCACAATTTCTAGAGGGCAGGTCGGATGCCCCCACCCTGTTGCAGGGCTGTGGACACATTCATGCACATTCATTTGTGCCAAAAGCTCTGAACAGTGCCTATGAATCGACTCTGTTTCCCCACAGAGAATATGAGGAGAACATGAAGTATCATTTCCCGAGTGCAGAAGTGTTACTCGTTAGTGTCAAACACGGCTGTGCCCCAGATTTCTCTAAACCTTGGCCTCCTCATTTTTCATGAGTCAATGGCATCTTCCAAGTTTAATTTCCATCTGGAAAATGATGACTTTTATTTTGTGTGAAATTGTCCACATGAGCTCATGGAAAAGGAAGAGGAGGAGAAACATGTGAACGGAGGCTCAGGGAGTTGTGTGCAGGACCTGGGATTTGAACCCAGATCCAACAACTCAAAAGCACACACAGCTGGCTATAGGGAGGTCCCCAGGCAAACAGCTGCTGGTGCAGGAGCTTCATCTGAAAACAGAAATGAGCGTGTGTCTCTACAGCATAAAAAGAGAAGACGCAGTGGGACATCAATTCCTCGCACGTATCTGACTTGTCAACTGAAGGTTTGTGCGTAAGTGTGGTTTCCTTCGAATGAAAGGCTGTAGCTTTGTAGGAACAGTTCCCACCACCGCTGGGACCCACGATCTACCCCACATTGAAATAAAATGAGCAGAGAGGATCCGGTGTGTCCATTCCAGAGGAGACGGCAGAGCAGGAGACTGGAGCCGCGTGAGTGACCTGGAAGACGGGAGCAAGCGTGGCTGGAGCAGGTGCGCTGGGCTTTAGGTGCCGGCGCTTGTTTGTGAGGGGAGAACGTGTGCCCTGGGTCTCCAGGCCCAGTGCTGGCTGCGGCCCACTTCCCTGCTGCACCACAGGGCCCCCCTCACATTCCCCATCGCTGCCCATTTGTTGTGCTCCTTCCTTCGGTAGTTTTGAGACAGGTGAAAATAAAGGGTGGAAAACGTATCATCATAAATAATGATGATACATTTTTCAAGGAGGCATTTCCTGATTTTGAACTGCGCCCCAGTGCAGTGGCCTCCCAAACAGACCGGCGGCATGAAAACACGCCTGAGTCAGGGTCGAGGGCGCCAGCACCAACAAGGCGCCCAGAACACACTGACGACGAGCGGTCTCTTCATAAATGGTGCCGAGAAAAACAGATATTCACCTACAGGAGGAGGAAAATGAACCCTTTTCTTACACCATTTGCAGAAAGCAACTCAGTGCATCAAAGACTTAAACATAAAAACCTCAAACTACAAAGCTTCAAGAAAGCATAGAAGCAAATGTCCTTGACATGGGTCTTGGCAATGATTTCCTGGATAAGACATCAAAGCACGGCCAACAGAAGCTAAAGTGAACGAGACTCCCATCAAACTAAAAAGGCTCCACAAAGCAAAGAAACGAACAGTACATTGAAAAGACAACCTACAGAATTGGAGAAAGTATTTGCAAATATCTCTAGTAAGGAGCTGGCATCCCAGATATATAAAGAACTATGGAATTCAATAGGAAAAGAACCAAAAATCCAATTTTCAAGTGTGCAAAGAACCCAAGTAGACATTTCTCATAAAAAATTTCAGGTGGCCAATAGGTGTATGGAAACGGGCACATCATCTCTTGTCATCAGGGAAATGCGCCTCAGCACCACGCTGATGTGGAGGTGTCACCTCACTCCTGCAAGGACAGTGATCGTCAGACAAGAGAGAACCAATGAGAGTGAGGATGTGGGGAAGACGGAGCCCTAAGCACTCTGTGGCAGGTGAACTGGGGCAGCCATCAGGGAAGCAATATGGGGTTTCCTCAAACACAAAAACAGAATTTCCATATGATCCAGCAATCTCTCTCCTGGGCATCATGTGAAAGGTAGTGAAAGCATTATGTGGAGTAAACACCAGCAGATCTGTACTCACTGCAGCATTATTCCTAATAGTCAAAAAGTGGAAATATGGAAACAACTTAAACGTCCTTGAACAAATGAAAGAATTCTAAACATGTAGTGGTGGTGATGGTGGTGATGATGATGGTGGTGGTGATGGTGGTG
>RJWH01008537.1:0-29690 GCA_004363575.1 Solenodon paradoxus
AGCCAGGTGAACCTCACCTGCCAGGTGAAGAACTTCTACCCGCAGAGCCTACAGCTGACCTGGCTGGAGAACGGAAATGTGTCCCGAACGGAAACGACCTCGACCCTCCTGCAGAACAAGGACGGGACCTTTAACCGGACCAGCTGGCTTGTGGTGAATGTGTCTGCCCACAGGGAGGACGTGGTGCTCACCTGTCAGGTGGAGCATGACGGGCAGCCGGCGGTCTCTGAAAACTGTACCCTGGAGGCCCCTGCTGGCCAGAAGGACCAGAGCAACAGCAGTCCGCCTGGTGAGGCCTCCATGCCAACCCATCTGACTTTTTATTAGTGTATCTTTTTGATGTAATCATGCATGCTTACTATAGAATAATCTAGAAGTCTATATGCAAAGTAGAATTTTAAAGGGAGTGAAAAAAATTGATTTATAAAGGGAGTGTACCCCTACCCGAAATCTCATATCCAAGAGGTACCACTTAAGTTTAATGCAACATTTTGTTCTTTTGTTGTAAATAGACATAAAAGAAGAAAAGGAGAGAAGGAGGGAGATCATGTATTCATAGCAGCCCCCCTCTGCTTGCTTCTGCTCACTGTGACTGCGTCACCTTCCCTGTCAGCCCACCTCCCTCTTGGCCCGTAGCCTCTGCTGAGTCCCTCAGGCTGCCCCACTGGAATGGAGCGGGGGCTCTGGAGTGTCTGTGGCTCAGCGCAGGTGCAGGAGTGTCCTCATGTGTTTGCTCCTGTTACGTGTGTGGCTTCTGCTCTGGGGCAGTTTTCTCAGCAGCATCCAGACCATTTAAGAGGATAACCCCGCCCCTCTTCTGGGACAGTGGGGCCCATCAGAATGTCATTTCCTCAGCCCCTTCCTACCCACTGAACATGCATCTCTTCCTCCTTGTAAACAACAGCCTGAGTTGACATCTCAGTGCCTCTGTGGAATGTTCCGTCACCTGTTAGTGGCATAACTGTGCCTTGAGCTTAGCAGGCCCTTTGAATGGATTGAATTAGAACAGTGACCTTTTTTCCCTTCAGACATCCTCCCAGAGAACAGGGAAGCTATAAGGAAGCCTTAGAGACCTGTCAGGGTGCCCTAGGTGTCACTGGTATGTGGTTTTCATTGGCTGAGCCCTGCCCACGGCAAGAGGGTGTGTGGGTTTCCATTCTGACTGCGCCCCACGGGTGCCCTTGGAGCGTGAGCCTATCTATGTGTTCATGGCAGTTTCGAAGGAGATTGGCTTTGTGACCCTCAGCGTGGGTCCCAGTTGCTAGGGACCGTGGGTGTCTAGTTCAGCGCCATTGCTTCGGGGCCTGGCATGTAGCAGACACTCACGGAATCCTGTTAGGATGCCTGGAGAATGAGTTAGGTGGCTATTTGGTTGGTTAGTGATTCACCCTCAGAGCTCACCAGTGAGCAGAGATTCCTGTCGACCTAGTAACAGAGGGTGCCGGTGTGTGAAGGAGGCCACCTGGTCTGCTCGATGTGAACCCGTTTCTGTGGCTCAGACCTGCGACGCCCTAGTCTTGCGTCCCCTCCCTGTGTCCTGGGGCAACCACATCCTGTCCAGACAGCCCCTGAGGGCTGTGTAGAGTCCAGGACCCCCGCACATCTGCCATTCCTCTCTGTCCCTCTCCCTGAGCCACTGGGTGACGTCCCAATTGTCATTCGGAGTTTCAGTTCCTTGGGGTGAGATGTCCGCCTGTATCCTGCAGCTGGGCTTCCTCTGCAGCATCAGCAGCAAACCTTTTTCCTCCTGGCACCTCGGCTTGACTTCGTGCTGCCCCAGCGACCCCCCTGGGGACATCTGTGCAGACCTGTGACCATGGCCATGTGGCTGGGAACCTCTGAGGACACCCAGCCAGATGTGCTCAGTTAGTGATGTCTGCCTAGTGGAGGGGCGGGTTCTCATTTCTCTTGCTAGTCCTTTGTACATGAAGCTTCTTGTGACCCCCCCAGGCGATTCTCCGGACAGGAAAGGGATCTTCATCGCCGTGGGCATGGTGTGTGCCTTGCTGGTGGCCCTGCTGATCGCAGTCCTCTACCTCCTCCGCTTCCGGCAGAAGAAAGGTAGGCGGATGGCCCCCTCTTCTCCTGAGAGTTTGCCCCTGGCTGACTTTCCCAGAGGGAGACACCACCGGAGAGACTTGGAGCTTAAGCCAGAAGGACACCCAGTTACACCAAGTTCCGAGATAGCAGTGCGGTGGCTGGTGCGGCTCCATCTCCAGGCCCCTCTCTTACCTTCCCCTCATAGTTATAAGATGGCCACCACTGCGCCGGTCCTCACATCCTCACAGGGCTTCAGGGAACCACTACTGAGGTGGGAAACAGTGCTGCCATGGTGACCCAGTGAAGGTCTTCCTGTCTCGGGAAGGAAGCTACTTCCCAGAGGCCCTGGCAGGCGTCTCTTTCCTCTGACACATCAGGTCATGTGGGCAGCCCCTAGGCAGGATGCTGGAGGGGAGTGAGGATAACCCACCACCACCTTCCAAGGCGGTCGGGAGGATTAAATGGGTGACCGTAAGATGGTGGGGAAGAGCCTCGCCCACAGCAAGTGCTCAGTAAGTGTTAGCTCCCGTCGTCAGTATCATGCGTGAAACACGAGCCCCTTCTGGAAAAGCGCAGTGACATGGTGTCCAGCCATTGACTCCACAGCAGAAGAACAAGTTCAAATCCAAGCCATCATCTCCTGGCTTGTGTACATGCAAGTGTGCAGGGCCTCTGACTTTGGAGTTAGACAAACCAGGGTTCCCAAGCTTTTTATGTACTCGAAACAATCACCTGGGCCTCCACGGGACTCAGTTTTCTCATCTATAAAATGGGTAGAGCAATACCTCCTTTGGAGGCTGTGAAACCCAAATAAGCTCATGGGATGGAAACCACATTTGGGATCCCTCTGCACGTCTCCCTGGAGGGGTCCGCCAATCCTCACCCCAGTGCTCGCAGCAGGATATCCCGATCCCAGCTGTACCACTACCAGCTCTGTGACCCTAAGGTATCACCCAGTCTCTTTGGTATAAAGTGAGGGTGATTGATGTCCCATCCCTAGACTCCCCAAGACGACTTCTGTCCCAACACTTTGCAACCCTTCTGCCTCCATTCAAACATGCTGAGCTGCCGCCTCGTGAGCTGGTAGTCAGCTAGTCACCTAGAAACCCCAAACCTGCCCAGACACCAAGTACTGACGTAGCAATGGGGATGCTTGCATTGTGGCAGCCTCCAGCCTGTTAAATGCAGCGAGGAGCACGTTTGATTATGCCTGGTGGTTTTTAATTACGATCTTAGGGTAAAATGGGAGTCAGATGGTGGCTGAACCCCAGCGGCTTCTCTGCGGGTGCCCCATACATATCACAGCCTTAAAACCTCCGAACCAGCTGGACCCTTTCTTTCCTTGCAAGATCCTTTTTTTGGAAAGGGGTGACATGAAAATAAATGATTGTGCAGCCCAATCCTGTGAGTTAGAGATTGAACTCCAAGCTCAGAGAGGGACAGGGACCCACCTGGCGTCACACAGCAAGTGTGAGTTGGTGGCAGACATGGGACTCACCCCAGCTCTCCCAGTTCGCAGCCCTGCTAGAACTCTCCTCCAGCAGTGAAGGGACCCCCTGGGACCTGACTTGCTGTAGGGCCCCAGGCAAGGTGTGTGGTGGCCCTCTCCTAGGCTAGAGGCTGCTTTTGGATCTGGTCTTTGGCATTTCCCAGGGTGGAGAAACAGGAAGGCCAAGTTGACAGATCTTCCTTGAAGTGGGACAGTGGGCCATCTCAGTGGGGTGGGCATGGGGACTTCTGGTGTTCACACAGTAAGATTTCAACAATTCCTCCCGTTAGCCCTTGAGGCAAACCTTCACCAGAAAAAAAAAAAGAAAAGAAAGTGTGTTTCTAGCTTAAATAACTTTTGTTTCTTTCTCTTTCAGCCAAGGGTTCCACCTCTTCAACAAGGTAAGCTAGATGGCTGGGTAGAACGCTTTTGCTATTATTTGGTTACTTGACAGCCCCCCAGGCCCCAAAGCATGAGGTACACCCATTGACCCGCCCTCCTGTGCCAGACAGCATTTGTTTCTTTCCTTTGTAAACTCACGGCAGGTCTCATTTTAGTTACCGCCTCAAAGGAGGGGTTTCAGGCACTTGGAGGCACTGATATGCTCGCTTTCACAGACAGTGAGACCCTTCTTTTGACTGCGGCAGAAACGCCCAGCATCCTGCAGAGGCCTCTCCATGTCCACGCTGTTTGCTTCATTTCTTTTCTTTGTTCACTGAACAGTGATTAGGTGCCTTGGCCTGGGGGACAGAGGTAGCAGGTGGCTGGGAATGCCAAGTGTGTGAGGTAGAAAGTGTCCGTGCCTCGCTGGCGCCTGAGGCTGGGCTGAGGGTAAGGCCCTGGACCTGACTTTATATCAAGGCCGGTACGTTAGTTTGTTGATTCATGTCTTCAGTGGTTTTGCTGAGTCCCTACTATGTACCAGCTCTGTCTGGGTGCTGGGCTGCAGCAGTGGACCGAAATAAGTGCAGGCTCTCACAGGTCTCAGACACCAGAGTGAGAAGCAAGCAGGCAGCAAGCATGGCAGGCAGTGGAAGGACCTGTGATGTCACGTCAGGTGGTGACAGTCACACACAAGGGGCTGGAGATTAATGGGGGTGGTTGTCTTGGGCCGGGGAAGGGGCTTCCGCGGAAGAGGGGCGGAGATGGGCTGGAATGAGGGAGCAGGAAAGGTGCGTACTGGGTGGACAGCAGGCATGGCAGAAGGCCCGGTGGACACAGAGGAGGCCCCTGCCACTGGGGTGGAGGGAAGGAGGGCAGGGACGGTGTCCGGGAGGTGCATCCCGCACAGAGAGCTGGACTACTAATGCAGACTTGGCAGCTTTTGGGGGAGGCCCTGGCTATTCACCCTCATCCTCAGCACACTGGAGGCTGCACCCCCCAGTCTGCCACATGAATGTGCTGACGGGAAACATATGAGCACCTATGCTAAGGGCAAAAATATAAACTATAAATAGTTTCGTGTTGGTTCAGGGTAGATTTTGCCACCAAATGGCTTTTGCAAATCTTTCCATTTTGTCATCGCTTTGTGGGTTTCTGCAGTGCAGAACAGGAGCTGAGGCTCTGAGTGGCAATCAGCCCTGCAGCCATTAGTGGGACTCGGGGTTGTGTTCCCGTGGGACCAGGAGCCAGGGCCGGGGGTGGTGGGGCAGTGATCTGTTTCAGGGTGATGGCGGCGTGGGGACCAGGCTCTGGGAGGCTGAGGTGGAGGCGGCTGCCGTGGTCCAGCAGATGATGGTGGCCAGGCCCCGGCTGGTGGGACGGGCTAAGGAATTTTCAGAGTCTGGCTCTACTTGGGAGGCAGAGCCAAAACACTTACTGATGGATTGTAGCGTCAAGGGCAATGTCAAGGCTGGGGCAGTGGCGGCAGTGCGTTGTGCTGGGGCCACTGGTGGTGGGTGTGGGGATGGGGAATTCTGGGTACCGTGGTTGCGCTTGACAGGCATCTCACCTCCGGAGGGGCTCTGGAAAGTGGTGTGTCTTCTCCTGCCTGGCAGCTTGAGTCCACGTGTCCTGGGAAGGAAGCTTTGCTTTCTGCTCTGGCCCCGGCGGATGGGTCCCTGGTCTGAGCCCTGCCTGCCCTGCCGGCCCCTCCTGCCTGAACAGCCAGTCCCTGCTCCAGCAACTCCAGCCTCTTGACTGCCCTCCAGGGAGTGTTTCCTCTTGTCCCACCTCGCCTGTCTCATTGCCGCCCAAGTACACTCTTTCCCGGAACAGGTCTTGGCTTTCATCTTTTGCATGAAGACCTTCAGTGGCTCCCTCTGCCTCTGCCGAGAGTCCAGATGCCCTTCTGAGCCTTGAGCCCCTCTTGGTCCACCTGCTGACTTGGAGGTTTCACGGCTGCCACCTCCAGCCCTGGGCTCTGTGGTTCAGCCTCACTGCACCCCAGCGCCTCCTCTCCTGCTCTTCTCCTAGCCCTTGGCGTGGGCTGTCTCCCCAACAGGTGCTTCCTCACCCCTGACCCCTGCTTCCACCCACCCCCAGGGCCTCCAGACTGCAGGGCAGCAGTCCCTCTGGCTCCTTGGATTGTGTGGACACGGATCTTAGAGTGGCACCTCCTGTCATCTTTTTTCCTGGGCTCCTCTGGGTTCCGCAAGGGTATTACCTTCTCTGGGGACAGCAGCCCCACCTGTGAGCTCTCCTGGTGGCCCTGCATTGAAATCTCAGTGTGTCCAGCTGTCTCTGCACTTATTCCCATATTATAAGCCACCCCTTTTGAGGGCTCTTCCCCTCCTGGTCACTCCCTGACCGTGCCTGGGATGGAGTAGGTGCTCAGTAATGGAGCACCTACTGAGCACACGACTGGACACATCCCAGACCACTCCAGCAACCCCCAGTCCCCCTTCTCTGGATCGGTGACTTCATGGCCTCAACTCAGAAAGGATCTTTTTGTTTTGTTTTCATTGTTGTTATTTTTTATTTATCTCCCTAGTCAGATGATAAATTTCCGGAGGAAAAGGGCCGTGTCAATGATAATGACGATGACAGCGCTCCCAGCTAACATTTATCGGCACTCGCTGTTCCGGAGCGGCTCTGTCTGCCGTTACCCGTCCTGGTCCATTGCTGGTTCAATCACAGCCAAACCCCTTATGACTTACTACTAGGCCCATTTAATTGAACATTGGTTCTTAAACTTGAGTGTGTGGCAGAATCCTTTGGGGGGGGGGGGGCCTTGTTAAAACACAGATTATTGGGCTCCCTCCCCAGAGTTTCTGATGCAGAATTTATATTTCTAACTAGTTTTCAGCTGGTGCTGATGCTGCTATTTCCAAGTCAGACTTGAGCCCCTGTTCTAGAAGTTTATTTTATTTTACGTATGTATGTATATGTATAGATTATTTATTTACTTATGGAGAGCAGACAGGGAAAGAGGAAGAAGAAACATTTCATATACTTTATTCAGTTGTTCATCTTGGCTGTTTCCCACTGCCCCGGGTCTTGAACCAGGGACCTTGGGATGTCTGTGGGCTGCGCTGCGGTGGACTCAACCACTGGGTCACCAGGGAGCACCTGTTCTAGAAGGCTATTAGTGTTGCTGTGTATGACTGAGGAAACTGAGGCTCAGAAAAGTCCCGCCACTCGGGAGCGCAGGCTCTGACTCCAACCCAGACTGACGCCGACTTGGAGACTCCTGTCGCTGATGCCTCTTGGTGCCTATTTCTTCTTCCCTGGAGAAGCCCAGCATTTTCTGCCTGTTTTTTATTTTTTCAACATGAGCCTGCCAAGGGAGCTGTGAGATCACTTACTCCCTTTCATCTCTCTAAACCAAAGCGATAGCGAGTGAGCGGTAGCGATGGTTTCCCGTGCTGCAGCCGGCTTCAGTCGGCTGGCTGGGATCAGACGCTTTCCGGGGGACGTCGGCGTCAGTAACGACACCTCAGGGAGGGGCCCAGGGGGAACCCGCTGCTTTGAGCTCAGAGGACCCCTCAGGTGGCAGAGCTGGTGGAAGATGGGCTGTTTCTAACTCCCTGGGTTAGTAAAGTCCATGCAGAACACTGTACTCTTCCCCAGCACAGACCGAGAAAATGTGTCTGCTCCCTTAATTGGGCACTGGGCTTCATTCTCTCGGTCATTTGTTCGCTTGTCAGACATTCACTGTGCTGATTCTTGGAATGTTAAGTCTTTCCTGATTCATTTGTTCATCTGGATGGAGCCCAGCTCAATGCCAGGCTTTCAGCTGTGGAGAGAGGCACAAAAAAAGTTACGAGTTTTGATCTCGTGGTACTTTGCATTCGTTCATGCTTTCATTCATTCCCCAAATATCTGTGGTGTGCTAGGATGTGGCAGCCCATTGCTGGGTGTTGGCACTGCAGTGCTGAGTGAGGCGAGCCTAGTCACTGGCCTGCATGGCTCTCACGTGCTTTGGGAGACAGTTACTGAACAAGCGGGGAGGTGAATTAACATGTGATGCAGGTGCGGTAAAAATAAAGTCTGACAGGAAGCAAGGAGATGGGGTGCAGCCGGAAATCAGGGTAGGCTTGTCTAAGGAGGTAACCTTCAGATGGTAGGTGAAGGTCAGGAAGGCTCCAGCCAATAGACTATCTGGGGCAAAAGCAGCCCAGGCAGAGGGGATGACCAGTGCCAGGACCCCGCAGAGGAGCAGTTGGACATGCTCACCGAACATGGGAAAGGCCAGGGTTTCTGGGGCAGAGTGAGCAGGAGAGATGAATGTCTGGAGCCCTCAGGGGCTAGCGGGCAGATTGCGGGGGCCTCCTTGGTTAGGCTACAGAGATGGATTTCAATGGGGTGCGGAGGGGTGGAGGGTTTCAAGCAGGAAAGTATGGCGTCACTTATGCACTTGATATGTGAATGGTGTGCAGAGGAGCAGGAATAGAAGCAGGGACTCCAGGGAGGGGGGCGCCTTTGGAAGCGGGGATGGTGGAGATGACGAAGTTGCTGGTTAGGTAGATCTGTATAGGAGGCAGAGTCAGCAAGCCTTGTGGTGGATTTGACATGGTTTGTAAAGGAGGAGAGAGGAGAATCAGGGATGATTTCCTCTTCCTTCATCTGAGCAAGAGGTGAGTAATAGCAGGGCCATTTACCAAGGTAGGAAAGAGCAGAGGTGAGACTGATGTGAAAAAGACAGTTGCTGAAAGAGAAACTCAGAGTTGGGAGTTCAGTGAAAGGACTACTTGAAACAGGGCCTCAGGGATGAGTAGGAGTGAAGCAGATGAGGAGGCAAGGAGGTGTGCAAAGGCCCAGGCAGGTGAGCTGGCATTCGGTCCAGGCTGCTTTTGAGCACCCATGTATCCATGTGATGAGGAAGCATGACAGGGACAGACAGATGCAGATGCCAGATGGGAAAATATGCAAACTGTCACAGCGGGTTGTCCAGCCAGCCGGCACTCAGGGAAGCCTTCCCCAGGTGACAAGCACGGCCAAGTCTTAGAGGATACACAGACGTTAACCCCCAGAACAAGTGGTCGGGGTCGGGGGGTGCGGATGTCATGTCGATGCATCACATGTGCCGCCTTTGGGGGTCCTCTCAGAATACTTGGTGCGTGGATAAGTGGGTAGATAAGGGTACCCGAGTGAGAGACACTGGGGTGTCGGCGGGGGCCAGGCCCCTGGGACTTGCAAGCAGGGCGATGAGTTGGGCTTGAACCAGAGGAGCCCCAGAAGAGCTGGGAGCTGGCAGGGTGTGGCTAGATCCCCATGTTCCTTACGAGACGGTGGAGGACTGTTTCTGTGGCCACATGGGGCTGTCATGCCCCAGAACTGCTTCCTGAGCCAAGCGCTCATGCCAAGTCCATTAATAACCCACCGCCAAGCCCCATTGCTCGTTTCTGACATTATCCAGGCTGACATCCCTCGAGTTGCCGGCTTGAGAATTTATACAGCTGGCAGAACCAGTGTCTCAGGCAGCTCACCCTGTTGGCCGTGACCCGCAGCGAGCCGTGCCGTGGACCCCGATTACAGAATCAAGTGCGTGACCGTTGTCTGTGATTAACTAGGACGGTTGGTCTGTCTCATTTTTAATGGCAACACCTATATGTGTGTAATAGAGAACATCTGGAGAATATGGGAAACTGAAAAGAAGAAAAAATAATCACCCAAAGACCACAGCCTGTTTGTGTATCCTTCCAGAGTTACCCCTACATTTTCATAATTGAGATCATCCCACAGAAAATGTCGTTTTTTTAATCTGTGATCTTAATGTAATCATCTGTAATTAAAAAAAAATCTCATAAACCTTCCAGTCATCATCTGTGAGTCTCTCCTCGTTTCCTGAACCGCATTGGCAGAGCTTTGAGACTAACCCCCACCCCCGCCCCTGACACATACTTTGGGCATAAACTTTTTCTATATTTTGAATAAAAAAAAAAAGATGTGCAATTATGAGTCAAAAGAGGAGGACACCTTCCAAGCTCTGATTTTGCCAGCCGCTTTCTGAAGGTCTTGTACCAGTTTGCCTACCAGCAGTGCTTTAAAGTGTCGCTTTCACTACCCCTTCCCTCTTCGTATCGTCTAAGCCATCCTGGCCAGTGGTGTAGGTAAGAACGGGCAGTGCTTGAAACTCCTTTTTCCTGAGATTGAACCTGTTGTCCAAACATTTGATAAGCAGTTGTATTTCTGTTATGAATCGCTTATCCATGTTCTCCACCCAGAGGAAGTAGATCCTAAATGTTATTCTTATCAATTTGCATGAGCACTTGAGATAGGTTATTTTTATCTGTGTGTCTTCTTTCCTTTTTAGGTTGCATGAGCCCGAGAAGAATGCCAGAGAAATAACCCAGGTACAGTCCTTGGTGAGATGTCCTTCCTGGGAAACTTGATGGTGTGATTTCCTTGCATCAAACAGAGTTGCAGATCCTGTTCTAAATTAAGACTCCTCCCCAGGGTGGGAGGAGGAGGGTTGGGGAGCCTTCCACTCTTCATTTCCCCCAGTATCCTCTGTACATTCCTTCCTCTGCTCCAGCCACGGGCATGTATTCCAAAATACTCAGAGCCACCCTTGCACAACTCCAAGCCAGGCACCTGTCACTGGGTGCCTCCGGGGTCAGCCTGTAGCCTCCCACAAGGAGAGCCTGCCCCCCTGCCTGCCTGCTTCCCTGCATTTGCCCAGGACTGTCCCTCCAGCAGGAGCTCCCTGCCAGCTCCCTCACACCTCCTCCATGCTGCCCCTGTGTCTCTCCCACTGACGGGCAACAGTGCCTGCATCTCTCTCCTGCCTTTGCTGATGGAAAGACTCTGTGGCATTAATTACCTCACTCAAGGACACATCTCGAGCTGGCGATGTCGTCTCAACATTGCTGAGATTTCTCTGGCAACATAGTTGGCCTGTTTCTGAGAAACATGACCCTATTCCTCGAAGGCTGATGGCTGTCAGACCTTGGAGGCCAAGGGCCCCTCTGCGTCTTGTAACCAGACAGGCCCTGCCCTGAACCCTGCACAAGAGATCACCAGCTGTCTTTATTTCCCTGGCGCTTGTCACTTTAGTTGCGAGTTGTTGGTAAAAGGCCTACTGTTCTGGCCCAGCAGGGTGTCCCCAGTGGCCCTGAGCACTAGCTCAGGTACAAATTAGAAAAACAAGACAATTTCCAATCATGAGGGGAGCCTGCTCCTCCATCATTCCACCCCTGCACTTCTTCCTGGGGCTTCAGGGGAAAGGACGATAGTGAGATGACCAGTCACGGGAGCAGGTAGAGAATTCAAGTCGGCCAGGAGGTACTGCGGGCCAGGCCCTGGGTGCGAGCTGGGTGGTCCAGCCAGCTCTCGTGGCGCTTCAGTCTGCGTTGGGTTCCCAGTGCCAAGCACCAGCCCTTGCCAGAAGGGATGTGAATGCTCTCAACATGGGTATCCCAGAGAAAAGTGGGTGAGTGTGCAGCACTCAGGACAGAGGAGCCTCTGGTCAGATGACAGCTTTCCAGTGCCTCCGACTTTAGTTTTTCCCCAACTGTGTGACTTTGACCTACCTGGGTCTCAGTGTCTTCACCTGTAGAGGTGTGGCTGTTGACCCTTACCAACCAGGGTTGCGAGGGCATCTGGGGTCCTTCCCATCCAGCTAGGAGCCATGGTTGCGGGTGGCTCTCCTGTGACCCACCGCATCAGGGCCCGGGGGAGGAACAAAGTTTACCATTGCCCAAAGGGTCATTCCAAGGTGGCAGCTGTGAGGGACACAGTTAGCACCTGGAGATGTTCGGGTTTGCTAGGTGGTTGCTGCTGGGAATGTGGTGACATCTGTGCTCACTTAACTTGGGCCCGGCTTCGTTCTCCTCTACCTGGATGATCTCTTCTGGTCCTCACAGCAACCCTGGCGGCAGATACTAGTGTTAGCCCACTACACAGATGGGGAAACCGAGGCCCACAGGCTCGGGAATTTCCCAAAGTCCCTCAGCAAAATGAGAACAGAACCAGAATTCAAACTCCAGTCTTCTGACTAGAGAGCCTTTCCCACCCAGCTAACTGGGGTCTCATTCTCCCACAGCCCTGTTCTCTGTCAGTGTCCAGGTCACCTTGAGTGAGCCTGAAATTGTTAGCATCCAGCCACTTACTCTTTCCACATCAATCTGCTTCTTTTGCACAAGCCTTGGTGCGGCATCATGACAGATGCCTGGGGGCAGTGTGTCGAGTGCACGAGTAAGCGTATGTCCCTGGCACTAGCAGAGCAGCATCTCATCAGCCCCAAACATGCGTGGTCCTGGGTGGCAGGTGCTATAAAGAAAGTCATGGCTGAGGAAGCACAGAGCAGGAGCCCGCAGGGCCCTCAGGGTGAGGAGGCCCGAGCCGGATGGGCAGGGCGTGCAGGTTTCCTCAGGAGGAGGAGAAGGGACGCACACTCCAGGCTGTGGCAGAGCAGCGCAGAGGCCCATCAGACCTGCGGGAGGCAGTGACCCACTGGCACTTCGGAAGCTCCTGCAGTGGAGGGCAGACGTGCCTGGCTTGGTGTCGGGGTGGCTGAGTGAGGGCTCCAGAGTCAACATCTCTCCATCTCCTTAGATCCAGGAAACCAATGACATCAACAACGACATCACCTACGCAGACCTGAACCTGCCCAAGGGGAAGAAGTCTGCCCCCCGGGCCGCTGAGTCCAACAGCCACACGGAATACGCCAGCATCCAGACCGGCCCGCCGCACGTGCCCGAGGACACCCTCACCTATGCCGACCTGGACATGGTCCACCTCAACCGGGGCTCCCAGCAGCCAGCCCCCAAGCCCGAGCCATCCTACTCGGAGTATGCCAGCGTCCAGGTGCAGAAGAAGTAACGGGACCACTTCATCTCTAGGCTCTGTCCCCACAGGCCTTCCTGTCCCACATGGGACAGCCAACCCAGCTCCCAGAGGGTCAGGGTGGCTCTTGACCCCCCAGCCCACTGGGCTCTCCAGCATTTCTCGGGCAGCCACGCCCCCAGTTGCCACACACAGAGGCGGATGTTGCCAAACAGCCGGGGAACCTACCTGGGTCGTGGCCAGAGCTGCCAGGGTCCAAGACCGCTCATGCCTCTCTCCATCAGTCGTGGGTCCTGGTCATGTTCTTGGAGACCCCTGCCTGCCTCTTTGATGCTCTGCAGTCTGATCTTCCAGGGTGAGGAGGGGGATACCCCGCCCCCTCTCCCCCCCACCCCCCGAAGGGGCTTGTGGTAGAGCCTTCCCTTTAGATCAAACTGCCCCATCCTTGGAAAGCTAGAAACAAATCTCTGGGACCTGCATCCTGAGACATGGTGAGATTGCTGCCAACAGTTCTGGCCTCTCCACCCTGGACTGACAAGCCACAGCCCTGGGGAGGAGGGGACCCTCGGAGGAAACCCACCACCAAGGACCCCCTCCTCCTCATCGCCCTCCGAGACTCCTTGAGGGCCCGTCATCCCAACTGTGACACTCCACGTGTCCCCACCTCTCCTCTCTAGACCTGAGCTTGCCTCCTCCAGCTAGCACTAACTCAGCAACATCTCGCTGTGGACGCCTGTAAATTATTGAGAAATGTGAAACGTGCAACCTTGAAACTGAGGTGTTAGAAAATTTGATCTGTGGTGTTTCATTTTGTTTTTTTCTTAAAACAGCAGCAACGTTATCTTGGCTTATTGTCATGTGTTGACGTACACGGTTGGGTCTTGTGCATTCTGAGGATGAACCGTTGGGTGCTGTGGAGGGATTTTCTGATGGTAGAACCTGAGCTCCCCGCAGCCAGGAGCCCTGCAGCATGGGGAGAAGGGTCCAGGCTGGCCGTCCCGTGGAGACACAGCCTTCTCTCCAGGGCTGAATTGGCCATGTTCTGAGCTGAGCCTTGTGGCTCATTCTACTGCCTTCCACGAGCCCAGACCTGCCTGGTGAGCTGCTCTGAGCTCCCTTCTCCACAGTGCAGCCTCGAACCTCATGCCTCCGTCTGCCCACCTGCAAAGAGGGGAGAGAAAAGATGTCATCCCTCCCCACCTTCTCTCACAGCACTTTAGCAGGGTAAGGAAGCCATGCCTGGCTGTTTGCCCTACCCATTTGGTGACCTTCCTCATCCCAGGAGGAATCTGCCACTTTGGGCTCCTTAACTGGATCGAACTGGAATAAGTCCCAGACAGGCAGGAGAACTGGGCAGCTGTGAAGTGGGCCTGACCTGTCTTCTGTCCTGTCTCAGGAGACAAGCTGTGACCCTCTGGCCCCTGCCCTTCCGATTCGCTGTGGGAGCCTGGCTGGGTCCAGGGCAGCAGATAGCGCAAGCTCTGTTTATTGTGTCTTCAAGTATAACTGGCAGCTCTTGGAGCTGAGATACTTGTCCTCCTGCCCCCAGGCCACTGGGTGACCCAGGGACTCCTGGGCAGGCTGGCAGAGTGGCAGGCTCCTCCCGCTGAGCTAGAACCAGGAGCTCCGCACAGGCCCCACTCTCTGGGGGCCGTGATTCGGGGTTCACATGGCGGCATCCAGGAATCGGCTGGGCCAACAGGCCACGTGGACAGCTTTGGCCCAACAAGCCAGTTTCGCTGTGGCATCTGGGAGTGCAGTGACCCCGCCACCTGGCCTGGGCTATTTCCAAATTCCAAAAGCTTGGCTTGTAAGCCTGAGCCGCTCCTGCCCAGAGAGAGCCATGCGCTCGAGTGCACATGTGTGCACACGCACACAGAACTCTGAAAGAATGTTTTCTCGGTGCCATTTTCGTTCATTTTATTTTGAATTTGGAAAGGGAGTAAGGCATGCAGGCCGAGGCAGGCTGTGCCGCTTTAGCGCCAGCCTGGCGGCCTGGAGAGCCCCGGGCCTCGTGTGTGGGACCCCGGGAAAAGGAAGAGGCGGAAACAACCGTGCGGAAGCCGATGGTTTCGGGAGTTTATTTTGAGAGCGCTGGGAAGGAAACAGGCCCCATTTTGTATATAGTTGCAACTTAAACTTTTTGGCTTGCAAAATATTTTTGTAATAAAGATTTCTGGGTAACAACGGCCCCTTGAGTGCTGAGTGTCCTTGTCTCGTGAGCATGGCTCCCTGGGCCGTGGCTCCTGGCGACGAGCCTACGTGGCCCCAGGACTCGCCCGGCACTGGGCCAGGTCCTGGGCTGTCTGTTTCCCGACGCAGGGAGTGGCGGTGAGACGGTGCCCCGCACACCTGCAGAAGCGGAACTCGAGCAGTTTAAATGCAGCTCAGCCCCTTGGAGCTGCGGGACGCAAACAGTTCACCTCTGAGGCTCGGGCTGTGGGGACAGCAGTGCCCCACACCAGCGTGTCTGTGGAGGCTGGAGGCTGGAGGCCGAAGGGGCTGCGGCCCGGCGCTCTGTTCTCAGCACACAGCAGGGCTTTGCTAGGCTTCTGTCCTTCCCTCCAGCCCTAAAGACTGCACCACGGGGTTTGGTATCACTCATCACCCAGGGGGTCTCATGCAGGGTTCCCCCTCCTTCAGTCTCACTTTCTTCCTCTCCCAAAGGCAGAAACATCCTGCTTGTCCTGGAATATGCTCACTGGATGCACATGTCGAGTGCTAATCTATATAGTAGGTGCTCAGTAAGTGCCCCCTCCATTTAACTTTTACTACAAAGGCAGTTATATAATGATGGTAATATAATAATAATACTTAGTGCTTCCTATGTGGGCACTTAATATCAGTTAACTCCTTAGCATCTCACAACTCGGGGTAGATAATGCTCTTGACTTTATAGACAAAGTACAAAGACTACACAAATAGTCCCACTTGAAGTCACACAGCAGGCAAGCAACCCTGCGGAGACTCAAATCCGGGCTAACGGGCGTCAGTGCCCAGCTTCTCAGCACGCGGCATGGGTGGCGCAGACTATGCACAATTGTTTGCATCTTGATCACTAAGACCTGGTCTGCGAAGTCATAGGCCCAAGTGCCGTACAGCATTAATTCTTTAAATCCCCCAACCACCAAAGGAGGTATCGCTTCTCTCTCTTACAGATGAATAAACTGAGGCACAGAGAAAGTAAGTCTTTTCTCCAAATCCTTGGGGGAATGTCTGGCTCTTCCCCGCCACACCGTACTAGCTCCTTTAATTCTCAGAACTGTCACATAGTGGTGACTGTACCCATTTTGCAGAGAAGGAAAGTTGAGTGTTCATCAACCTGGTCAATCTGGCTCAATGAACCTGCAGTTGAGCTGGGATTTGGCCTCCGATCCACAAGCCCCCCCTGGACCTGGTCCATTAGTTCACAGGCCTCCTCAGGAAAGGAGTCTCCCTTGGGGCGTGGGGCTCAGAGGTCACCTGCCCCATAGCCCTGGACCTGGACTCTGATAGACTCTACTCTCAGTCTCCCTTGGGGCCCAACTGTGGGCTCGGTATGCTGCTTTCAGGGACATGGTGCTCAAGGCAGGAATCCAGGCCCAGTGGGCGGGGAAATACCTTTCGTTTCTGGAAAGTGGGGGATGATGGACTGCGTGTCCAAGCAAGGAGACGGGGGATGTATTTTATGCAGCACCTGGGCCTTGCTTCTCCACGGCCCAAATCCCGAGGGCTGCAGGTTGGCAGGTGAAATGAAAGTTGATGGGAGCCGAGTGACCCTCTTTCTCCCCGCCAGGCAATCAGTCAAGCATTTGGCACTTGTCAGGCACCTCCCGTGGGTCCCTCTGTGCAAAGGAGAATGAAGGGACCCCCATCCCACCTTCTGCAGCTCCTTCCCACTTCACGTGATAATCCGGAAAATCTCTACCTCTCTGCAAGATTCTCATGCATGGCTTCAAAACCCCTGCATCTTCTAGCATATTCCCACCTGCCAAAATTCAATCGAAGTTTGTTTATTTAATTTAATTTTTGCATATGCACTTACTATGTGTCTGACAGTCTCCTGAACTCTCTACAAATATTAACCTACTTAATATCAATTCCCTTCATCCTCTTAACAAACCCGTAAGGTAGGCACTATGATTATGCCCCGTCTAATAGAGAAATTGAAACACGGGGATTATGTGTCTCGTTCAAGGGTCTTGGTGTGGGAGGTGATGTCACTGCGGATGTGGGCAGGCACTGGGTGGGCATGATGGGGTTGTTGGGGGGCCACTGGGGGCTACAGAAGTGTTAGGGTGCACTGGGCTCTGCTGGGAGTCAGGAAACAGCATGTGGTCCCAGTCGGGTCACCAGCCAGCTGGCATACCCTTGGGGCCTCCCAGGACTTGGTCTGCCACCTCAGGGTCCCCACTCTGCCCCCACCTTTTCCCCACAGCACTGTGCTTGACTGTGGGTTTATTATCTAAATGCAGGATTATGAATTTGAAAACATTTTCCAAAAAGGCATTTGCTCCTGATGTTCAAAAACAGGCAAAACCTTGACGACAGAGGTCAGCAGTGGGGCTGCCCTGGATAGGGCAGTGATGGAGCCTGGGAGAGCCCTCTGGGACGATGGGATGGTCACATCCCCAGTGGAGTGGTGATTTCACAGGGCTTAGCATAGATAAAGATCCACCAAGACACTGATCATGTCTGCATTGCCCTGTAAATACATTCAAACTCAATGTTTGAAAAAGACTAGTGTCCTGTCCCCCAGGAATTCAATCCCCACCCAAATCATTGATTCCTGTCCCACTCTGGCAGTTTCTTACAGATGGTGTCAAGGTCCCAGAGGCCAGGCCAGGCAGAGGTGAGCAGTTCCAAGAATGCTGTGAGTTCATTTGAAAGATAGTCGTCTGGTGACCAAAACAGCTCAGGAAATGGTGAAAGAAAAAGTACCGACGGGATGTGAAGTCCAAAGTGGCCCCCAGGATGAACCATCTATCTGTCATCACTTCATCGACCGAGAATCTCTTAATTACCCCGCTCACCCTGCTCCACACCACTCCTCCCTCCACCATGGCCACCCCAGGCAGCTACACATCCTCGCCTGTGAAGTTGACCTCTGAACTTCCATGTGGTCAGTTGTGAAATGGGAGAGCAGCTGTTTTCACCTCTGGGTATCCTCATGCTGTTCAACTAGCGAGCAGATCTGAGATCCTCTGCAGCAGGGCCGAGCAGACAGCAGAGACACACACACATATTTGTGCACACTCACATGCATGTGGCCTCCCCACACATGCGCACACACACAGCTGGAGCTCAAATCCATCCACACTCAAGCTCCACCTATTCACATCCCCACACTTGCGCATGCTCACGTGTTCAATCACACACATTCACATTCACACATACTCACACAATCACACCCACACGCTACAGCCAGCTTCTCTGAGGAGCTCAACAATGGTGGCTGACACCAACGGATGGTGATTCACTAGGACGCACTTTCAGGTTGCTCCCTGCAATGAAAAAAAAAAAAAAATTACCTATTTTCCTGAGACAAACACCGAGAAACAACCAGCTCTTCAGCTGGAGACGGATCAGCTGACGACTAACAGTGGGTGAGAATTGGCACAGTTCTCAGCTAAGCCACGTATTTGGATTCGGGAAGGAGTCTGGGGGTCTCCAGACGTTCAGTGGGCGGAGACTAGGGATTTCAGAACCTGATGTGGAGTTAGCGAGAGGCGGAGCCAGTGGAGCCGAGACGCAGAGCCGCGGAGGGCCGACTTGGGAGGCGGTGAAAGGAGAGCCAGCGCACCAGGTGCTGAGCTGGAGCCCATAATGTGAAATTGCACTAGGCGCAGCCATAACCAAAAATCAGCCAAAGAGCTCAAACCCCTCCCACAACCATTTTGCACTAGAGACTGGGGTCCATTGAGCAGAAATCCCACCCACCGGAAAGCCCACCCATCTGGTACCCCACCCCCTGGATTGCAGTGAGAAGGCAGTCCCAAATCTCGCTGCCCGCTAGCGCCACCTTGTGGGTAGAGCTGAAACTGCAGTCTGATTGCCAATCTTGAGCATGTCAAACTTACAAAACGCCAGGGAAACCCAACCCTCAGGAATATAAACAGAATGCCAAATAGAGCAAAGGCACAGAGAAATGTATGTGAAATGATCCAATAAAAATCCAATAAAAAACCCAGGGGAAAATCTGAATACAGCAGACGTACGTAAATTACCTGAAAAGGAACTTAGGGCAACAGTGGTTAACATACTCATGGGAAGCCAGAGATCAGTAGAGGCAGTAAACAAGAATCTCAAGAAGCAAAGAGAAGAATTAAAACAAGACATCAAACAGGTAAGAGACATGATGGCTGAATTAAAGAACTCAATAGAGGGACTCAATAGGATGGATGAAGCTTCCAATAGAATCAGTGATCTGGAGGATAGGACAGAGGAACTCAATCAAGCAAACCAGCAAGGAGATTAAAAAAAGTCAAAGAATTGAAGACAGCCTTCAAGACCTTTGTGATAACATCAAAAGGAACAGCATTAACATCACAGGGACCCCAGAGGAAGAGAGAGAAAAGGGGGCAGAAACCGTATTTGAAGAAATAATAGATGAGAACTTCCCCAATTTGAAGAATGAAGCAATCATCCAGATCCAGAAATCTCAAAGAGTTCCTTATAAAAGAAACCCAAATAGGAATATACCTAGATACCTTGTCATAAAAATGTCAAAAATACAAGATACAGAAAGACTATTAAAAGTAGGCAGAGAAAAATGTGACCCATACAGAGGAGCCCCCATAAGATTGTCAGCGGACTTCTCAAATGAAACTCTATAGGCCAGAAGGAAATGGCATAATATATTCAAAGTGCTAAAAGAAAAGGGTCTTCAACCTAAGATGCTATATCCAGCAAGATTATCATTTAGAACTGAAGGAATGATAAAAAACCTTTTCTGACAAGCAAAAGTTAAAGGACTATATCACCACAAAACCAGCTTTGCAAAAAGTATTAAAGGATGCTCTATAAAGCATAAAGAAACCACGCAAAAGAACAGTAAGACAGCAAATATTAAAAGATAATATTAAAAGGAAGAGAAGAGAACAAAAATGAGGATGGTTAGAATGAGTGGAAGGCTTTGCTTTCAAAAAAAATTAGGTAGTAAACATAGAATTATAAATACTAATTTCAGGGTGACTTCAAAATACATGCCCAGAGAGAAAGCGAAAGAATCAACTATGGTGGCTTTCTTCTCCTGGTTGAAATAATTTTATCATGTCTCTCCCTCCTTGTTAATCTGGGATGACTTGGTGCTCTTATCAATCTTGGAGAATCCAACACCCAACTCAGGACTCTCATCCTGAAACCCCATCTGACCTACGCAAGGACATCTTCTCCCCTCCCAGCCCAAACTGGACCCTGGTCAGGGTAGTCTTCCTGTCCCACCAAATACCAGGTGGAGCTGCCTTTAACTTCCCTATCACCCTCTCTCTCACCAGTGACTTAGTATCCCCCCAACTAGATCATGAGTTCCCCAATATCAGAATTTCATTTCCTACCATTGGGACTCAGCCTTAGGAAAAGGGAGACTAAAGCCCAAATGTACTAGAGAGGACCTCAGGCACTTGAATTCTTTATGTCACTGAAATTGACTTCCTCTGGAAATGGGTATGATGATACCTATTTCACAGATGAGAACACTGAGGCTCAGATAGGCTCAAGATCACTCATTTAACCTGTAATGATTTCTCAAGCTCCTGCTGGGAGGCTGGTCTGTGCAAAATTCTGAGGATGTGATCTTGACAAGTGATCGGTCCCACGCTTGTGAGATCCTGGGGAGCAAGGGAGCCAGAGCAGCTGGCAACCCCAACACGTGGAGTGTGCTGGGTACAGGGCTATCAAGGTGTAATTTTCTGGAAATTATAAACAAGATACATACACAAAACAAACACCTTAATGAGTGAACCAGCAGGAGGCTAAAGTGTTTCCAAGAGTAAAAGGGAGATTTACAGTCTTTTAAAGAAAGAACCTAAGAATACAGATTTTCAGTTTAGATATAAAACTGGCTAATAGTCTCCAGAATAATAAAATCGTACCTTTGGAGTTGTCTCTTTTACCAAACAGAAGTCATTTGGACCTCTCCTGAGCAAAAATCTACAGATTAGCTTGTAACTTTACAAACTCTGGGCCCTAATCACGTAGCAACGTTGAACACGGATACATTTCCCATAGATTAACTCGTCCAGGTGTCCCAGGATGGCATGAAAAGAAAGGCCATCTTCTTGGCTTTATTTGGGATACTTATTTGGGGAAAATACACAGATTCACTCATCCCCTGAGGGACTGAAAAGGCTCTCTGCAGAGGAAATCCCCACACAGAGCCCGAAAGTCAGAATGAGCCAGATAGAGGGTTTGGAGGAGGCAGCGCAGCAGAGGCAAGCCTTCCCTGCGAGAGCTGACCCCTGCCAAGTTCTGCAGCCTTGTCCTGATAATCTGCCATCACTCCCTACACTGGCAACCCTGACCTCTTGACAGCTCCTGGAATGAACCACAGGGCCTTTGCACATGCTGCTCCCACTACCTAGAACATTTGTTAGGTCTTTCCTGACTGTCCTCTAATCTAGAGACTGGGCCAAGTTCCCTTGTCAAACACCACCATAACTACCCTGCCTAGAACTTCTCCTCTGTGGCCCTTGTCACAATTGGTAATTACACATAAGCCTTGTGATTACTTGATTGGTGGTTTTGCTCACCAATGTCACTCCTGTACCCAGCTTCTGATGTGCACCCAATAAATATTCATTGGATGCATGGTGGCTGTATTGGAGAGTGGAAGATGAGAGGATGGGTGGATGGATGGATGGTGGCTGCATGGGAGAGTGGAAGATGAGAGGATGGGTGGATGGATGGTGGTGGCTGCATGGGAGAATGGATGTATGGGTAGGATGAGAGGGAGGGAGGGAAGGAAAGAAGAACATTAAAGGCATGTAAAAATGTTGAAGACCACTTTGGCATTTTTTGAGAACTGAAAGTGCCTTGCTCGCAGGTTTGGAAGTAAGATTCAAAACCCCAGCCTGTCTTTCTTTTCCCACTGAGTCCCTCTGCCTTTCATCATGATGCCGAGTTCAGAGCAATCACTTTTTAAAAAACTGATACAGCCCCCACAACAGACAAGGAACGAGTGGCCCTGACCTGAGCCTTTGATGCTCACCTAGGGGAGGGGAGCCCAGACTTAGAAAACAGGGTAAGAGATTGCAAAGATTCCGCTGGGCCTTGAAATTGCACTACTGAGGTGTGGCTGGTGGACGCCTGGCTTTGAGAGGTGGCGAGGCTCCACCGCTCAGCAAATGTGCCCTCCCGGCCCCTTTTGAGGACAACAGGCCAAGCCCTCATGGTGGGAAGTGCTGTTCCCGGACGGACGGCCCAGCCTTCTGCCCTGCAGGCCCGCTCTGGGCAGGTCAGCTGGTGCAGCAGCCGGCCGTGTGGATCTGGGCCACAGACCGGTCTCCAGAATGAGGCCGGGTGAGAGTTTAATGACAAAGAGGCTGTGGCCTGACTGAGGCTGTCGCCTCCATTCCTCTGTGGCTCCCCCAGTGCCAGTAAGTGGACCTTTCACATGCAGATGAACACATTACTGCTAATCTTATGTGCCGGATGCGAAGGCGCACGGGCAGCCGGGCCAGGAGCTGCCATTACTGCAGGACCTTTCGCTGGAAAATTTTTCTTGGGGCAATTAAATCTTCAGCTGTCTCCTTGCAGGGAGTGCCAGCTTGCATTTTAATTATCCTTCAAAGAGGGAAGTAGGGGAAAGGACACAAGGGGAAGAATTAAAAAATAACAATCTGCTTTAGAAACACGGCCAGTGCCTCGAGGTTGTGCATCTAGTCCGAAGGTTTCTCCCGCCTCACCGCCATGGTGCCCTTGACCCTTGGGGAGGCAGGAGCCAGCACTGTGGGAGGGTGGGATGCTGCTCTTCTGTGAGGCCTCAGAGCTGCAGACTCAGACCATTCAGGTTCCATTTCTTCTTCACCACACGCACTGGTATAAGAGTCATAACTGGTGATAACATCAGTTACAGCAACAAGGAGGAAACTAGTGAGGGGCACTCATGACAATATGGATGAATCTCAGAAAAAATTCTGCACCGAAGGAGCCACAGGTTAGAGAGGGCACGCTCCTGGATTCTATTATGGAATCTTCTAGAAGCAGCAAAACGGATCCATCGCAACAGAAAGCAGAGACATGGTGGAGAGCAGGGAGGGGACTGACTGAAAGGGCAGAAGGAACCTTGGGGGAGTTGAAAATGCTCTGTTTGTTGATTGAGATGGTGCCTATATAGCTATGAAAACCTGTCGAACTGTGTGCTTAAAATGAGTAGTTTATTCCTTTAAATTACACCTGAATAAAGTTGCTATAATGATATGATATTATGAGTTAGTATTTATCTAGAACAAAGCCAGGCCTCACTGTAAACACTTTATATGAACTGTTTATCTTTCACACCAGTCTGCGTCACAGACACTGTGAGGGCCCATTTGCCAGATGGGGAAACCGAGGCACAGAGCAGTTAAGAAACTCCCAAACAGCTAGAAAGAGGCAGAGCCTGGGTTCCTATTGCAACAGGCTGTCTCCAGATACGTAGAGCCTTGAAAGCAAAATTCAAAGTTAGTCAACTCTAAAACTCCAGGCCTTTCCAACTTAGCAAAGCTGGAGGAAGGGGAAAAGCCATTCATTCGAGAAATCATTTCTTAACATCTGTGGGTCATTCTGTGGGCACATGAGGAATAACAGATGAGTCCCACTGGGAGGGGAAGTGTCACGGGGAGGGGGTAATGATGTGAGGCTGTAGGCCATGATGAGAGCTCAGGACGGGAGGCAGAAGCCCAAAGGCTGTCTTCAAACTGCCCAAGTTTGCCCAAGACCCCTCTTGGGATCTTTGTGGGGAAGTGGCACTGCCCTGAATGCAATAAATTCCTGAGCCACCTGCTCCTAACTAGACTTCCCTTCCAAGCTGTGTGTCCTGCTGAGCAGGACAAGTTTTAATGTCTTGTCTTTGAAGAGACAGGGCAAAGGCCCTTTGAAATCGCCTACCCAGCTCTTAGCACCTTGGCCAGAGATCAGCTATTTCAAGAATGAGCCCTGTGTATCCCTTGCCCAGTAGCTCCTGCAGTGGCATTCCAGTGCTGAGGGAACAGCATGGCTGCGACAGCTGGGTATGCCCTGGGCCTGCGGGAAGACCCTTGCCAAAGCGAGTGCCAATCCTTTGGAGGCCCCAGTAGACTTGTCTCCAGGAAACAGACTCTCAGGCAGAGAAGGGCAGGTTGGCTTCCCCAAGTGTTGACAACCTTTGCTCCAGGTGAGCAATAGCAGTGACTGGCCTGAGATGGCATGGTGCTGTAAGAATAGCATGTGGTCAGTCCCCTTCCCAGATATCCCAGGGCCTCCTGAATCTCACCTCAGCCTGTCTCCACTCCCTCTAGATTATTCAGTGAAAATATTTTTGGAAGCGCGACTCTGGATTTATTTTCTGGCTCCCCACTTTCCCACTGTGTGACCTTGGACATGTTTCCTGACCTCTCTGTGTCAGTTCCCGCCTCTGTAGAATGGTGCCTAAAACTGAACCTGCCCTTGAGGATGGCGGTGAAGAACACCTGAGACAAGACAATGCATGATTAGCACTGGGCCCAGATGCTCATGACCCCAAAACCTGGTAGATCTTCTTAATGTGTAGACTTTTAAAAATGTATACAAATAGGCTCTAACTACTTTATCCCTTTGGGGCACCTTTCCAAGTAAGACACAGGGAGCTACTTCAATCTTGTAAACAGTTTCATGATTTTCCTATATTCATTCACTCATTTGCCAAACTTGTGTATAGCGGCAATTTCTATACAGCAGGCGAGAGCACATGACACGCTGCCCTGATTCTCAGTTCCTGTGGGAGGGGCAATGAACAAGACAACTCCAGTGCAGGCATCTGATTCCCTGAGGATGTGGCCTCAGTACTGTCACAGCAGAAGGAGAAAGGGGAGGTGAGGGAGGAACCTGGCCTAGAATGTTCAGGCCAGGGGAACAAGAGCTTGACAGGAGGCTGAGCTGAGCTCAGTGTGGTTTGATGGAGAGAGAGAAAGAATGAGCAGTTTTGAGATGATGACTATCTCACCCTCTGAGATACTCTCTGGACAACAGATAAATAGACGGATGGTTGGATAGACAGATGGAAGGAGTGAGGGAGGAGAGGAAGAAACATCTTTATTTAGTTGTTTATTTTGGTTTTTCACCCCAGCTCCAGATCTCAAACCCTGGTCCTGGGGTTTCACATGGTCTGCACACCAGCATCTCAGCCACCTGAGCCACAAAGGCACAGCCCTAATGAAAATGATTTTGGAAGTGACACCCTGGATTCATTTTCTGGCTCCCCACTTTCTATCTGTGTGGCCTTGGGCAAGTTTATGAGCTCCCTGTGGCTGTCCTCTGTAGGAAGGTGGCTGGGCCCAATGAGGGGAGGCCTGAGGGCTGTGGTGGGCAGCCGGGACTTTATCCTGAGAGAACAGGGAGCTGGTGGAGCAGGAGGACTGCACTCTGTACAGCTTCACAAAGCACGCTTGCTGCTGGGTGTGAATGGGCTGGAGGCCCTGATAAGAGAGTGTGGTCAGAGGCTGCCCAAGGCCATGGAGGAGGGACGGGCTGTGGGTGGAGCCCATAGGGCCAGCTGCTGCTGGAAAAGGAGTTGAAGGGAAAGGAGTGAGGTCCCACGGCCCGATGTCACTGGAGTAACTTTTTCTTCTTAAACAATTTCTTTTATTGACTTTTTTCAAGAGAGGAAGAAAAGAGAGGAGGAAAAAGCATTTGGAAGGAAAGAAGGAAGGAAGGAAGAGAGGGAGGGAGGGAGGGAGGGAGGAAAGGGAAGCGTTTTTATTTACTTGTCTGTGTTCATTTTGGTTGCCTCCTGCACCCCCCACCCCTGGGCCTGGGCCTGGGTCTGGAACCCCGGTACTAGGTTTTACATGGTCTGCACCCCAGTCACTGACTCAGTACGTGAACCACCAAAACGCACCTCCATAGTAATTAAGCAACGAATTCCTCACAGATGGAGGCTTGACCTGTTTCCTTTTTTTTTGTTTTTTTCTGTTTTTTTTTTTCACTTGCAAACCATTGTGTCACTGACACCATTGCACAGATATTCCCAGAAGTGCTTGGCGAACTCTCTTAATCACGTCCAGGTCGCCACGCAGCCTTCGACTTGGCCCCTCGTGCGCGCAGGCGTTCCGGTTGCTCTTCTGCACTTCTGCGCCCGTGCTGCTCCTGGGACCGCTTTCCCCAGCTCTGCAGCCCGGCGCAAGCCCACACCACTTGAAGGCACTTGTGCGTCTCGTGGATCCAGAATTACAAGTTGTGAAGAAGAAAATCTCAGAATCCGACAAGTAGGTAAAAAGACAGCCCCAGGCCGCCTTTTCCCGGGGATTCAGAGAGGCCTCCGGCACGCCAAAGAGGACGCTCTACCCGTCTCCTCCAATCACACGGGCCTGCTTTTCCCTGCCGCCTGTGAAAATAAGGCCCAGCACTGAGATGGCCGTGCAAAGAGCCCTGTGGGTACGAGTGACGAAGGGACAGTTGGAAAGCCTTGTCCCCACCACTCTCTGAGCATCGGGAATGGAGAGAGCCGCTGGATTCTGGGTCCTCTGCCCCCCACCCCGTGGGGCCCCAGCCCTCCCCTTCTCAGACCCTGTCAGTGTCCCCTGGTGCTGGCCGCCACCTGCTGGCTGCCCCCCAGCCTCTACTCCACTGTCTGCTCCCCTCGCAAACCTCCCTTTTCCTAAGAGGCCTCTTTAAAGAAAGCATTTTCTTTTAATCAGCACCCACAGCATCTGCAGCAGTGTTGAGGCGTAATTTTTCTATCTGCTCATCACTTAGGGCTTATTTGTGTTGTTTATTTAGAGGAAGGGGAAGAGGGCCTCAGATCTCAGAGATTCCTAACCAGCCTTGTGCAGTGTCTGATTTTCATCTTAGCATCTGGGATGCTCTTTGCTTTGTGTTGTTTTTCCAAGACTGACCTGGTGAGGCTCTTAACTGAGAGAGGATTTTGCAACATATTGCTTCTTAATACTGTCTTTTAAGACAAGGGACTTTTTTTTTTTCCCCTAGCAAACTAGATGAATAGCAAACTCTTTGACACAAACAGTAATTACTGTTCATTAACTGCTTATGAGGTGTCAGATGCCAGATTGGACTCATTGTTTGAGTTTATCTTATTTGTTTTTAAAGGAAAGGTGCAGGCAGGAATGAAGACAAGTAGGTAGGTCGGAAGAGAGAGAGGAAGAAGTATTTTATTTTCATTAGTTGTTCACATTGGTTGTTTCTCACCCCCAGACCCGGGACTCGAACCCAGGGGTATGTGACCTGTGTGCCTTTGGAGGTGGTTGAACTAACCCATCAGGGCGTGCCATGCCTCATTTTATTTTCTCGGCAACTTTTGCTCGCTCTCTTCCTGCATCTGATCTTCCTTATTCATTCATCCATCAATGGGCACTTGGGTTGGCTGATGGCTACTGTGAACAGTGCTGCGATGAGCATAGGGGCACCTACCTCTGGTCAAGTTCACCCTTGCATTTTCTTCAGACAGATGCCTGAAATGGGATTGCTAGAGCATATGGATGGTCTGTTGTTAATATAGTGACTTCACTGGCCCGCACTGTTACAACAGTGTAGGAGGGCCCTGTCTCCTGGTCCTCGCAGCACCTGTTGCTTCTCGTCTTCCTGGTCTAGGCCATTCTCACTAGGGCGAGAGGGTGTCTCCTGTGGTTTTGATTTGCATTTCTCGGATAAGAAGTGATGAAGACCATTTCTTCGTGTGTCTTCTTACGAGAAGTGTCTGTTGAGGGCTGCTGCACTTTTTGACTGAGCCGTTTGGTTTTCTGGTGTTGACTTGTGTGAGTTCTTTCTCCATGTTGGGTGTTGACCTCTTGTCGGATGCAGGGCATGCAGATATCTCCCCCACCCCCCGCAACCCAGTCAGTAGAGTGTCTTTTTGTTCTGGTTTTGCTGCACAGAACCTTTTCTGTTTCATATATTTCTATATTTTTTCTTTTATTTTCCCTTGCCATTGGAGTTGAATCCCCCAAGACATCGCTAAGGATGATATCATAAAGCATATGGCCTATGTTTTCTCCCACCTATTTAACAATTCCCTGAGACTCCAGTTTAACTGGTCACAGGGACCCTGTCTCTGTTCCTGGACAGATGCGCACCCAGTCACTCTCAGATGTGACGTCGCAGACATGGCTCCCGGATGCTGGTATAAGCTCCTAGCAGCAGGAGACCCTCGGCAAATGGAGTGAGAAAGAAGTTGGTTCTCATAGGACCTCAGTTTCCCCTTCTTGGGCTACATTATGAAGCTGAGAGGTCTCCCAAGGAGTCCTGTATCTGTCCGCACATTGATCATCACTGCCTTCAGGATAAAGACCTGGAGACTTTCACGGACCCTTCCTGACTCCCCATCTCACCTATGCCCAGCTCACACAAACACCCAGAGGAACGGATATTCCTCCAGAGACAGTCTCTTCTCACCCGGAAGACTTGACTTTCGCTCTCCTTGCCTAGAAGGTTTCTCTATTGCATGCTGTTTGAAATCCTCTTCACCTCTTACACTTTTAATGCCACCTCCTCCTAGAAGCCTCCCCTGACCACTTCAGGCACAGAAGCACCTACCTTCATTTTCCGGTTCCTGGGGGCCTCTTTCACACTTTGATTACAGCAGGATCACAGCTTATGCATGTTTAATGCACTCCTAAGACAAAAGAAAAGAGAAAGGAAGAAGGGAGTGAAGGAGGGGGTGGGAGGAAGGAGGAAGGAAGGGAGGGAGGAAGGAAGGGAGGGAGGGAGGGAGGAAGGAAGGGAGGTTAGACGAACTCCCAGTGGCCCAGCAGGCACCTGTGTGTCCGGAGTGGCTGTGAGATGCAGGAGGGGATCTGCTCCCTGGTCTCTGTCCCCTGGGCCACTAGTCCTAGGACCACCTGAGAGGCAGTTCAGACTTTGCAAACAAGCATGCGTCGTTGCTGCGTAACTAGAAGTGCAGTGGTCTAAGGAGGGATGTGGCAGATGAGACTTGTCCAGATTCCAGCCTGCCACTTACGAGCCGTGTCACTCGAATAAGCTGCTCGCCCCTCTGTGCCTCAGGCTCCTCATCTGTAAAATGGGTATTAGAAGAGCACCTGCTTCATAAGTTTGTTGAGCGGCTAAACCAGCTCACGTCAAGTGCCCCCAGCAGTGCCCAATACCACCAGCAGGAGACCATCTTACACCTGACCTCACACCCGGCCCCTGCGGCCACTCAGAGCGGCAGGAAGCCTGGCTGTGCCGGATTCACTCAGAGACGACATGTCTGTCTCCACTCCAGTGTCGCCTAAAGTTGTGTCAAGTGTCATTTTTATTCTACTTCTCTTTGCTCTCCATGCTGACCCCACTGAATGGCGTCCTTGGAGGAATACAACTGGCAGGCTGTCCTGTATTAAAATCCCCGTTCTGCCACTGCTATCCGTGTGGCCGCCAGCGAGTCCGTCAGGCCCGTCCGTCGTCCTGTCGAGGCAGATGAAGCTACCACCTCAAGGGCTCAGAAAGCTGATTTCTGGCTGCCTCCATTAGTTTCCTTCCATACCACTGCCGTCTCCGTGTCTTGTGTTTTCCCCCGCAGCCATTCCCAGCTCAACACTGAGACAGGGATGAATTCTGTCTCCCATGTCAGGTTCCCAAGGTCAAGAGGCTTCCAAATATGTGAAGGAGGGAGGAAGGAAGGAAGGAAGGAAGGGAGGGAGGGAGGGAGGGAGGGAGGGGAGGAAGGAAGGAAGGAGGAAGGGAGGGAGGAAGGAAGGAGGAAGGGAGGGAGGAAGGAAGGAGGAAGGGAGGGAGGAAGGAAGGAAGAAGGAAGGAAGGAGGAAAGAGAGGAAGGGAGGGAGGAAGGAAAGAAGGAGGAAAGGAAGGAAAGAAGGCAGGGAGGAAGGAAGGGAGGGAGGGAGAG
>RJWH01008538.1:0-29689 GCA_004363575.1 Solenodon paradoxus
GGCTGCACATGCGCATTTTCATCCGCACAGCTCCAGGATTTCTGGTACCGCGCACTGCACGAGCCCCTGCAGATTTAATTGCTGGGCCAGGGGCTGACGACACTACTAAGTTTGCTCTTTAAGGCTGGGCCATCCAGTGAAGATGGGTTTGCATACTCGTCTCAGAGGGCTCATTTATCACTCTGGAGAGCAATTTCTCATTAACGCAATGTCAATACTGCTGGGGATTGGCTAGACCACCTTTGGAAGAGGTTAAATTACCTTTTAATCAGCGTATGGAAGAATAAAGCTTCCGTTCCATCATGGCATGGCAGCCTTGCTAATTTGACATCTTATAAAAGCCAAGGCAATTCTTAACGATACCTGTGTGATCCGAAAAGGATTATTTCCAGAGAGGCAGGAGCTAGGAAAGGAGGGTTTCTGCGGCTGCTATCCAAACGGGTGTAATTGATGTGGGTGCAGTGGGTTACAGCTAATGGTCTGTGTTTAATTATGGAGGCGGTGACACAGGGCCTCGAGGATGATAAGGCGCTAACCAGATGATGTACCGCTTTCTCAGTGTGCTGGGTAGGGTCAGCATGGCAGCAAGGTGGTCCAAATTTCATGTTTCTCCAGGGATTTAGGCTTGGTCCCTAAGAGGGACATGTCTATTTATATGCTTGTATTTATTTCTGTGTATATTTAAATTGATATACTTATATTTACATGAAGTGTCCAAATTCATACTGACAAGTTCTCCTGAGAAAACTGTCACACACAGGCCCCAGATGAACATGCTTTGAAAGCCACCATTTAGAAATTAATTCCCCACTTAAAGCAGGATAATTGACATTGGTATGTATTTAAAACTCAACAGCCTCAGAGGAAAAAATGGAACTTTTCCCCCTTGTCTCATTCTGCCAAGCAATAAACCAACAAGCAACCTTTATCCACCAGCTTGAAAAATAACATCAACAACTGTTGTTTGACTGCACGTGATCCCACCATATACCGGGGCTCCGCTTCTAGCCGCCAAACCTGCAGCTGCAGGGTTAGCTGCACGCATGGCTGCTCAGCTAGGCTGCTTGGCTCAGCCTCTGTGGCAGGAGTGTGAGACCTGGTGACTCAGTTTTCACCTAAGAAGGGAGTAGAAGCCACGTGTACACCATCTGGGGCATGCTCTGAAAGGACACGGCTCATCTTCCATTCGTCCCTCCTTGTGGATAAGAATGAAGTCGTGGTGGGCGGTGGTTCAGTTTCGTTCTTGAAGGTAAGGAGGGCAGCCAGTGGGAGAAAAGAGCAAAATGAGAGAAGGAACATGTGTCACGAGACAACCGTGGGGAGCAAAGTCTTCTCCTACTTCCATCAACATCCTCCTTTCACCTGACAAAGAACTTGCTATTATTTTCTTCTTCGTTAGAATAAACACAGATTTACATCTGTGGACAAGCTTCAGTTTGCACAGGCCTTTCGTGTATATGTTTTATCTCTCACGGCACAAGACAGGCAGGGGAAGCACACAGTGGGGAAGCGGTGAAAGCATCTATTTGACAGGGGAGGAAACTGAGACTCACAGAGGTCATCCCAGCTGTCCTGCGTCACATGCCTGTGCAGATAAGAAGCCACACCTGGAACGCAGGTATTCTGACTCCTGATCCAGGGCTGCTTTGACTGTAATACTGTCCCTTCTTCCTTGGAAACCTCAAGGCATAGTCTTGTATGTGCATGAGAAGGAAATCTCCATCCATCACACCTCTGAACCCTTGACTGCTTTGATTGCTTAAACATCCCGTCTAGGTCTTCTCTCCTTTCCACTTCTTACAGACCATCCCCCAAAGCAGCAACATAAGTAAAGCTTCATAACAGCAGGGTGTTTTTAAAAAAACTGGTCCATGGCCTTGCTTCACATCAGTGTGGGGGTCAGGGAATGTGGGGGAACGTTGCTGTGGGAGTATTTTATCAATGACATTTTTAGAATTGCCAGCACACGGAGCAATAAAAAGCATCAGTTTTATTATTGTTTTAACATCCTCTAAAGGCAACGAACCCGGTATTATCTGTCCCCCACCCCATTGTACCTCCCACACCTTGGAGAGACCACCCCTTCCATCCCTCCCCCCAGCATGTCACAAAATGAAAGGAAGGAAGGAAAGCAAAATCATAAAAATGTAAAATCCAATTATCTTTTGCCTTGCTCTCTTTGATATGTCTACACATCCAGGAAATGGCTGGCTCATTTGTATCAACTGTCGCCTGTTCCATTTAGAAGAGTTTCTGTAAAGAGAAGGAAAGCTTGTCTGCTTCCTTGGGTTTTTCCTTCCCTCTTATCGCCGTAGTTACAGGAGTTGTGGTTTTTTTGTGGCTTTTTTTGGAGGGGGAGCTTTCTTTAAGTTGGCATCTTGCCCAATTCAAATTGATTATCGAGGTAGGGAGGGACAGCTGAGATCTGCAGTTTGATTCCCGGGTAAGTTGGCTGTTTAGAAAGATAGCATTGACAGCCGAGATAGCCTGCAGATGGGAAGGCCGGTTTGGAGATTCCCTTATTTATTTCAGACCCAGTGGGTGCCTCATGCAGTCGGGATCTTCCTTGGAGAAACAGAGAGAGATAAGTGCCCAAGTGCCTGGGAGAGATGGGTGAAAAGATTCTTTCCTCCGAGGCTTTTACAGTAGGATTGCCAGATTAAACACAGGACCCCAGTTAAGTCTGTATTTCAGATAAACAGCAAATAGTTTTTGATATAAGTGTGGTCCCACAAATTATGTGGGACGTATTTATACCCCAAACACAGGATACTCTGTTATATTTGCATTTCAGATAAACAAGGAAATCTTTTGGACTCTTAAGTATGACCCAAATATCAAATGGGATATACTTATACTAATAAGATAAAGGATACACAGTTACAATTGCTTTTTGGATAAACGAGGAGTCATTTTTGGTATATGTAGTACAAAATACTTGGCACATACTTAAAAAGTGTTTCTTATTTATCTGAAATGCACATTTAAACAAAGCATCCTGTATTTTCATTTGCTAAATCTGGCAACCCTACTTAGAGAAATTTAGCAAGATTTTATGAAATGGTCTCTTTTTAATTCAGGAGTAGTCAGTATTTATTTTGCTCTTAAAGAATGATGTAGGCTGGCTGGTTTTATTTACCAGCAGCTTGGGGGCATCCAGGAGAAAAGATCAAGAAGAAAGAAATTGGACTGGAGCACAGGAGATTGAGGTTTGAGTTCTGGTCTGCCAGCAACTGGCTCTGAAATTGAACAAGGCATTCACCTGTTTCAGCTGGAGTATCCTAAAGAGAGGGGATTAAATGGTCCTTTTAAAGATAGAACAGGAGAAAATGATTCTATAGTTCCATGTCCTTCCCCAGGCTACAAATATTATGATAGAATTTCTTTTGCCCAGAGATGAGATGGCTTGGTGCTGTCCGAGAGAAATAAAATGCAAGTCGGTGTGTAATTTTAGAAGTTTTAGTAACCACATTGTAAAAATCAAAAGAAACAGATGAAATTCATGTTAATAATATTTTTACTTAACCAGTGACATTATTGATCATCATTTCAAGGTACAATCAATATAAAAAATTGTCGATGGGAGCGTTTCAGTTCTTTTTCGGCACTCAGTCTTGAAAGCCTGGTGCACATCCTTACAGCACTTCTCAACTCGGACTAGCCACATTTAGAGTGTCAGTAGCCATATGTGGCTCAAGGGCCACCATATTGTTCAGCTCACATGTAGGCTAAATAAATAACTGACTGAATAGATGACCACATGCATTTTAGAGAGTCAGACAAATTGAAAAATGATAAATTTATAGCTGGTTATAGTGAGAACTTAGACTGCTGAGGAACATATTCATAGACTTTTAAAAATCAATATGCGGTTGATCCTTATTCTTTCAAATGTTTGAGTTTGCCTACTCATTAAAATGGATTTGTAGCCCCTAAACCAATACTCGTGACATTTTTGTGATCATTTGTGAACATGGCATGTGCACAGGATGAAATATTCAAGTTGTGCAAACGGCACCCGCCAACTAAAGCTCGCAAGGTCATGCATACCTGCCCTCTCGGATTAGCTCTCTTACTTAAAACAGGGATCCTTTTCGTGGTCTTGTCACATTTTTTATGGGTTATTTTGCTGTTTAAAATGCCCCCCAAGCCTAGTGGCTAAAGTCCTATCTAGCATTCCAATATGCAAGAAGGCTGGTAACGTGCTTTATGGAGAAAATATGTTTAAGTGATAAGCTTCTTTCAGACATGAGCTAGAGTGCTGCTGGTCATAATTCAATATTAATCAATAGTCTGTATTAAATAAGGTGCCATTGATCAGAAACACGCATAAAACAAGGCTATGTACTGATCCAAAAATGCTGTGACCATGATTGCAGTGACTTTCTAGAACATAATCACTGGGAATGAGAATCGACTGTACTTACATTTTCCGAACAGCTGTGTATCTATAGAAAGGTTGAGCAGGTACTACTGAGATGTTTCACCTACCTTCCCCCTGAAGACAGTTTCCCCTACAGTAGTGCGGTGTAGTCATTACAACTAAGGAACCAGAAGCAATACATTATTATAAACTAAATTCATGGTTTATCCAGATTTCCTAATTCGTATTTCCCCAAGATATCAGGATACCATGCTATATAAGTAGTTGTCACGTCCCGGGAGGCTCCTCTCGGTTCTGACAATTTTCCAGTCTTGCCTTGTGTTTGAGGACCCTGAAGTTTAAGGACACAGGTTAGGTATACTGTAGGATGTCCCCAATTTGAATTTGTCTGATGTGTTTCTCTTGATTGAACTGGGTTTCTGGGTTTGCAAAGGAAGATTAAAGAGATAAAGTGCCATTTCCATCACATTGAATCAAGGGTACATACTATCCATGTGATTGATGGCTGTTGATGTTGACCTTGACGCCTGGAGGTTGTGTTTGTCAGGCCGCTGCACTGAAGAGTTAGTCGTTTCCCCGCTTTCCACTGCTGTCTGTGGAAGGAAGTCTCCATGCACAGCCTCTACCTTAGGAGTAGGGAATTATGTTCCACCTCCTTGAGAGTACAGTGTCTACATAATTCATTTGAAATTCTTCTACATGGGAGACTTGTCTCTTCTCCCTCATGTATTAGTATATTAAATTGGCTACGTATATCAGTTGGGACTTAGGAATATTTTCTATTTGGGATTACCATCCAAAACTGCTTTATATGTTTTTCTATTCAAATTGCCCCAGCTTTGACCATTGCCCCAGCACTAGAACCTTCCATTTCTCCAGGAAGCTCTAGTCCCTTGACTGGAGAATGATGTTAGAAACCAAGACCTGGCCACTAGCTTCGTTCATTGGTTCCTGGGGTACGTTTTATTTTAGGCCATCTCAGCTAAAAGAAAACACACTTGTGTATAGCAGCCCACACAGAGATACATATCCGTCAATATTTCTTGATCTATGCATCTGTATCTGTATGAAAATGAACACATGTTTGTTCATACTGACATCTCCAACTTCTCGGTCACCACGTGGATCCTTCTAGCCTCCTCCCCTTGCTGATGTGTACATTTCCACTCCACAGCGAGGAGCCTGGCTCCCACCATCTGCCATCCATTTACTTCATTGTTCAATTCAAGTGAACATGTAGAGAGGTACTAGCTATGCTTCAATGTCATAGGCTTTTAAATATGATACGTCCTTTACAAAGGAATTGGAAAGTTATATACAAATGGGGAAAGAGCACCTAAAGGTGAACCCAATTCCCAAATATAATCTTTGCTGATATTTAGAGTGCTGTCTCTCCTCTCTGCCTTCTCCCTAGCCCTATAAATCAGCTAAATTCTCCCACTCCCTCTAGAACTGCTAGCGGCCATCTGTCGAGACCCTTCCTCTCTCCCTGCAGGGCCCCTAGCTCCGGTCTCCACACCCAGAAGCTGACCTTTTCTGCAGCCTTTGAACTTGACGCTTCACTTGGCCTACTTTGATTTGGCCATCAGCCACCCCGGGGACACTGGCATAGCCTGAATTTGCCTCTTGAAATGAGAGACTTCTTTGGCTCAGTCCCTACTCCTGGCCCCCATGCTCCAAGATCCAGCTCCAGTTTAGGCCCTGTTTGCAGTTTCATTTCTGTACCAGTTTGGCGGTTCGTTTTTCATACTTGTATTCACGTTGTAGATTTGCTTTGAATACTGCTTGAACCCTCTTACCAATATATCACAAGTATATCCCATGGTTATTTTTAAATGATACCCTATTGGGAACCTGAACAAAACCAATTCCAGCAAATAAATAATAAATCACTCTGAAATGACATCTTTGTGCCCTATAGCCTTTTCTGTATTTTGAACAAATAAGATGCATTAGAGTATATGTAGAGTCATTCCCAAACATTATTAAGTTATAGTGAGTTATTCCATCAAAGAGTTTTTTCATTCTCCACGTTTGTTAAGAAATTCCTTAAACATGATGGTACTCCTTCAGCTTAGACTTAGTGTCCAAAGAGAACTCCCAGAACTCCCCACTCCCCTACCTTTTGGTCTTCTTGGGAGTAGCAGAATGGACCTCAGATTGGACCCACTGAGGTGATTTTTTTATTTTTATTTATCGCGTGACAGGAATCCAGATATACCACAGAGAAATGGGCGTCTCAAAGCCTGGTCAGAGCAACAGCTGACATTTACTCAGGGCTTCCTGTGTCCCAGGCGCTCTCCTAACTGTTGTACCTGTCTTAAATAATTGAATTCTCATAACTCTTAAGAGGTAGCGATCTGGTAGATTCCATTTTATGGATCGAGATACTGAGGCATAGAGAAATGAAGTCACTTGCCTGGGGTCACTTGGTTTGTCCATGGCAGAGACGGGCTCTGAACTCAAGGCAGTCTAACCCCATTCTCTTGAGGTCCCCACTGTGTCAGTAGGCGATGAAAATTCCTAATGAAACAGCACTCTCCTTGTGATTTATTATTCACACTTCCCCAGGACCAGAATTATAGAAGGGGCTCCCCTATCATGTTAGACGCACCTTTTTTGCCATGATAGAAAAACTTGGCTTCTTTCAGTGAGTCAGAGGACACTATCAATGAAGGCCTCTTTCTTTACAGACATGTTTCCCAAAAGCTAGTTCTGCATTTTTGCTGATGCACAACTGTGGTCCAGAGGTCGGAGATGGTCCCATGCTTGGGCACCTAAGGAAGTGTGAGGCGCCAAACAGTCAGTCAGTGAAGCTGGCCTTTCCCTGCTCTTCAGGGACCAATCTTTCCCCACTGCCGTGGGGATTCCTAAAAACAACCTTGAAAAAGAGCCCGACTCTAGGAAATATTTCCTTATTTATAAAAAAGGTCACATGATGTCTAGGAATTGTCCTTCTTGGAACAGTGAGGGCATCCGGTGTTTGCAACCTTCAATGGCTGGAAAAACAAGAGAAGGTTCAAAACACAGCCCGTGAAAAGGCGAAGGCCGCTCCGCCACCCCTGCTACAGCTGTATTGCTCCAGGTAACACGAGCGTCTCTGTAGGTGGACTCGCTGGACACTTATTTCTCACTGATGTTGAGCTCAGAGCAGGACGCTTGCTCAGTAGGCCGCCTTCCACATCCCCTCTCAGGGCTCCCAGCTCCTGCCATATGCACGAGGCCCTCAGAGTGAGTGAGTGGGCGCAGAGACCTTGCAGAAGGCACGCTGGCCTCTGAGTTACCTCAGCCTAGAAGTGAAAAGAGTAATTGTGCTCGCATTCTGCTGGTGACAGCCAATCGCATGGCCACCACCGAGAGTCTGGGGAATGGCTTTCCTGGATGGGCGGCAACTTCCCAGATACAGCTCCACAGCCTGCAGGGGAAGGGCAGTCGCAGGGGACAGCTAGTCGTCTCTATCATGAGACCGTTGGTTGAGACAAATCCAGTTTCTCCGAACGCTAATGGGAGTGGGAAAGATGGTGGAGGACACCCTGTGGAGAACTAGAGCTGGGAGCCCCATGCTCTCTGCTGACATGTGTCACGTGTTCACCGTGTCATCGGCTACTGAACTGAGTGGAGAGCTATCTTTCCACGCACATGACACAGAGATCCTAGGCGGTTTGATCATAAAGTGAGCACAAAAAAAGAAAAGTTAGTGAGACATGTAGCACAGATCCATAGGAGAGGTGGGGAGGGGATGGTTTATCGCTGGCACGGGCTAGTTAAGCAACATAAAAAGGGCCTGATATTATCAAACGAAACAAAACACAGTACAGCAATCACATGCTTTCGAATTGCGTGACCTCGTGCATGACTCTTGACCACCCTGGGGCTTGCTTTATGCAAAAATTATGATCTTGACCCAATTGTTTCAAAAGCATCGTCTATGATGCTTATAACCTATGAACTATAGGATGGTAATGAACACTTCCAGAGCCCACAGAAAAGCCTTCTGCACTATATCTTGCTCGGGCTGGTGGTTGCATGGATGTGTTTACTTTGTGAAAATGCGCTGAGCTGTGCACTTGGATTTGTACTCTTGCCTTTGCTAGTCTTCGATTTTAGAAGTTGACCGAAGGAAAAAGGCCTGCCACTGGCCCACCCCTCTTCCAATAAGAGCCTATCATCATTTTCAAAGTCCAATTCAGATCATGGAACATGCACAGGATTTAAACATCTGTTGCCGGGCATGTCCCCAAGATCTCCTTCCTCTGCACTCCGTGTCTCTGGGATGGTGGGAAGACAACTGCCTGCTTCAAATGCACTTTGAATTTTCTAGAATCCAATTTCCATAGACATCAAGCCAAGAGAAGGAAAAAGCAGCACCAGATATGACTATATTCTTTAAGCCCACTAATCAATTTTCAGTGACACTTGGCAGAGTCCTGGGCAGGATCCCTTGATGCTAGTCATGTCACACCTCTGGCTGCCAGCTACACCTTGTAAGCCCCTCTGAATGGCCCCTGCCTTTAGGTAGTTCCTATTCACAAGTCATCCTATTGTGACTATGTGGCTCCATGGTGGGCATGCGTCCATAAAACAGAAGATCTACAGGTGACCAGAAGCCAAAAGATGGACAGAGTAAGCGTTCCACATACATCGTGATGATAGAGATTGATTGGAAGAACCCAGTCATCTGGGGGCCTGGGTTCCTTAGAGACATACACTCAGACAGGTGAGTGAGAGCAGAAGAGGAAGGATGCCTTAGAGAAGGCAGAGGGCAAAGGCTTTGAGGAGATGGGATCATGAGTCAGTAGGGGCCATGACCTTGAACAAGAGTTGAATAGACAGAAACCAAGGAAGTAGCAGGGTAAACGTGAAGGAGTTGCCTGGCAGGAGCAGGTCCAGCAGTCCCAGGATGAGAAATAGGCCAGAGTGGGTGGCCATGAATCCATACGCTGCCAAAGAAGAGGCTGCCATGTTTCTATGCCAGCTCCCATGACACCACCTGAAATGACATTCCTGCTTCCCCTCTAGGTATCAGCACAAGATCCAGGTTACATCACCTTTATATCATCTCTCAGTTCCCCTCCTTAAAACAGGGATACTGGCAATGTTTCGTTCTCAACATGTTGTGGAGGTTAAATAAGTCAATATCTGTTTTAAAAACACTTACCATAGGCTCTCCCACATCCTAAGTGCTCAATAAACATCTGTTAAACTGGTGGTGTAGAAGATGATGATTTGTACATGACCCAAAACAACCAGAGTGACTCTGACTTTCAAACAGAAGAGCCCAATTATTTTCACTGGTCATTTTCATTCCAAAGTGTATGGCTCAATATCAAGTCCATTCTGACGTTCCCCCAACATGAAAGTTTGCTTCGAATCATAGTCCAGTTTCCTCCTTTGGGGCTGTCCCCTAAAATGGTTGACTGTTGAGTGTCATGGCTGTTCGTGGTTTCACCACATGCAAAGGCAACTTTAGGTGCAGGAGGACTGGTGACAAGCTAGAAGCACAGGAAACCAGCAATTAGGTATAGGGGTGAGACCTTGGAATGCACGAATAACCTTTAAGACCAGCGGCTGACTGGAGAATGTGCGTTCAACTAACGCAGTGGTCTAACATACTGTGTGCCACATGCTAAGTTGTCGGTGCTTCCGGGAGAAGATAATTGTCTTAACTTGGATTCCTCCAGAGACCAGCTCAGAAGCGAGTTGCTCAAGTACATGTAGCTGATTTGAGAATTGCTCCCAGGAAGCACCATAGGGGAGCAGAAAGTGAAACAAGGAAGGGAAAGCAGCCAATAAGGAGCATGATACTGAGCCACTTATCACCGTGGGCAGCGAGTGCTCATTCCCAGCACCTCCGGTCTGCTGCGTGGGAAAGCGAGCAGAGGCCGGCAAAGGCAAAGTAACACAGGTTCTGGCCCGTGGACGTGGGGCTGGAATGCACAGAAGCTGAAGGGACAAGAGGGCACAGCCAAAACATTGACACAGCCTCTGCTCTTGTAAGCTGGACTTCCTTTGAAGCTGGGGTGACCTCTGCAGTCCTGGGGTCAGGTGGCGGTCTTACAAGCCACACTGACATGCTGAAATTTGTCGTCCCGTGAATCGGCAGGGCTGACGGTGCTCCTAGCATGGTAATTGTGTTTCCCTGGAAATCAGCACAGGTTTGTTTACATGCCACTTGCATGTTGAACAGGCAGCCAGCGCGAGTCTGTTCACGGAGCTGCCCCGAGGACACCAAATGCTATGTTATTTCCTTCTCTCAGCCACATGTCGCCCACAGAGTAAGCCTGCGTGCTGGAAAGGGCGCTTTTGGGTACCCCCTTTGCAGGCTACAGACGTGCAGTTGGTGTTTGTGGAAGGTCTGGTGGCCTTTCTGCAGAGTGGCGGGGGCACGCGTCGGTGGCACAGGTGAATACTCAGGGTGGGGCAGGTTGCTATTTTAATGTACGTGCTGTTGCTCCCCGTTTGGGCTGGCTTAGCCAGAATGCCCCAGATACCTGCTTGCATGGGAAGTGTTCCATATTTGTAAGACAGACCATCTTGTGGAAACTGGTGTTTGTCACTTTCCTGATGAGTGCGAAGTTAGGCAAGTGGCTCATGTGTCTTGTTTGTGCTAGCGTTTTTTTTTCTCACTGCCTTTCTTCTTTTCCTCGTTTTTCTCAAGGGGGCTGAGAAAAACCAGAAAGATGCTTTTTACCATTTTTTTTCCGGAACCGTCTACCGTGAAAAATACAACCGTCTGTTACATCTTAATTATTGTTTGCAAAAGCTATGTGCAGTTTCTTGCCATGTTTACTATATACTATTAAATGGCCTGGTCGAAATTTAAAAGCTACCAAAAATCATTTTTCTTTGTGAGAAATGCTGCTTTTTATTTTTCTCTTGGAATAGTGATTTATTAAGCAAACATTATCCTTTGCCTGAAGCCCAGTATGATAGTCTGATGTGTTTTAGATATTTATTCAGAAGCCATATAATTTCTTTAATATTCTAACTATAGTTTTGTGACATATTTCTATACATTATTGAATTACCTCATTTTTCAATTTCATTTTATACCATGAATTTTGTATATAGAACACTCAAATTGCCATATATAATATACATGCATATTTAAAATGATAAAGAGAAGCATTCAGTATTCCAACAAGACTCTCATATAATTGCATTGATATAATATAATGCAATAAAAACACAATTTATCCCAAGGACATATTTGGCAGAATGCAAAGTTCACTGTTTTGTGACCCTAATTTTCAAGTCTGACATTTACATTGTATATCATTAAGAGCGTACACAAGTGTAATGTGCCTTTTTGGGGCAAAAAGACTTAAAACAGCAGAACATGTGATAAATCGCATGTCTTGATGATTTGTTTGCACGATGGGTTATGCAGTCTCTATTAGGTATGTCACATACATGACCCCCCACCCCCCATCACAAGAATGTAGTAAGTAGATCAGAGGAAAAAGAGATGGAAAAGTTTGTTGGAAACATTCTAATAAGAATTGACACCAGACTGCTTCCAGCAATAAGACAGACGGAGGGTATAAGCAAGAACGCCCTCCTACTATGAGCATATAGAAATGCTGTAAAAACATCCCAGAGGTGAAATACAAATATGAACGCAGAAAGGGGAAACAGGAGAATCAGGAAGGAAGGAAGGAATCAGTCAGCACAGTAAGGCCAAAACGACCCCAGAAGATCCTGAAGATCTCAGACTTGGACACAGGCCTACAGGCGGGGGCCTGGGATTCTAATACCAAGTGCTCCAGAAATGAGGCCCCTGCCCTGGGCAATGCAGGGGAGCATCTCACACAGTTGTCACATCAGGACTGAAAAGGGGATTAGCATTTGCTAGGGAAGTTACGAGGAGGCTGGTATTTGGGGACCTGCGTGGAAAGAAGTCATTTGCAGGAAATGAAAAAGCCAGGACTGCACCCTACTCAACAGAGCCTGGCCCAGGAAACCCAAGCCAAGTAGCTGGCATGGCGATCTAGTACCAGCTCCCACCAGTGACAGTGGCCTACACTATATCAAAAAGACTGGAAACAGGTGTTGGAGAGGGTGTGCAGGAAAAGGGACCCTCCTGCACTGCTGGTGGGAATGCAAGTTAGTGCAACCTCTTTGGAAAACTATGGAAATTCCTCCACCAAATAGGTGGATCTACTAGTTGACCTAGCATATACCCAGAGAGTACAGAATCTCTAATTGGGAAAAATAGCTGCACCTGTCTGTCATACTTCCCCTCAAGTCTGATGATGTCAGAGTGGTCAAGGCCATTCTTCAGAGCAATCAGAGGGAAATTTGAGTTGGGAGTCCATTTAGTTTACTCCTAGTAGGAGATATGTGGATGGTTCACAATGGCTTTGTATAGTTACTCTATTGCTAGCCATCCCAGTATAAGTGTTACCCAATATGCTACCCAATTGCAACATTGCAGCACATAGATTCAGGACATAAGAGGACTCCTAGTCACTGAGGTATCGATTAGAGCTACAGAACCTGGGACCAGAAATATTGTGCATAGTAGAAGACAAAGAAGGTTTGAAAGTTTCTAGCTTGATGTGGAAAATTCTTCCTATCAACAGACAGAAGTAGAGGATTCAGTTCTCACTGGTACCTAATCAAAATAAAAGTTCTCCTCTGTCAGAGATATGCACTTGATGTAGCGGGTTGAATAGTGTCCCCCCCCCCCTCCCAAACACGTCCACCTGGAACCTCAAAATGCTGACCTTATTTAGAAATAGGGTCTTTGCAGATATAAGATAAGATAAGATGATGTCAAACAGGATTTAAGTGGGCCCTAAGTCCAGTGGCTGGTGTCTTTATAAGAAGAGAAGGAACACAGACACACAGAGAAGAGGGCCACGTGAAGGTGGAGGCAGAGATTGGACTGATGCCACCACAAGCCAAGGAGTGTCAGGAGCACCAGAAACCAAAAGAAGCAGGGAAGATGTCTCCCTACGACTTTTAGAGGGAGCATGAATGGCCCTACTGATACCTTGATTTCAGACTTCTGGCTCTCCAGAACTGTGAGAGAGTAAATTTCTGTTGTTTTAAGCCACCCCATTGTATTAATTTGTTAGGGCAGCTTGAGGAACTGAATATGCTTCATAAATGCAGCATTTACAATTATATGTGGAGGATGCATCTATTTCTTTGGTTTATTGCAAGAAATAGAATGGAATGAATTGGAAACAATGGAAATAAAATTCCTATGCTTGTATGCACAGACTTGTAGCAATACTGCAGAACAAGTGTGTGGAATTACATGTGGTAAACACCCCAGGTATAAATAGTCAAAAGATAAATTTCAGTCAGTCATGAAGGAGGTAAGGCTAACATATCAATTATTTCTATGGAAAATGATATTATAAAAAAATGACTTATAGCAATTGTTTCTATGGAAAATGATATTATAGTTATTTCTGCAGAAAATGATATTATAAAATTGTCACATGTAAATCTGACCAAAGAATGTCTAGCCACAAAAAAAGAAGGAAAAAGAGTATTACGGAGATGTTTCCAGAAGTTAATTAATCCAAGTATTTTGTTATTTTTATTAATTTTTATTTGGGATATTTGACTTTTGGGGGGAAATTTACAACTTGTTGCACGTTTTTTCTCATTCTCAATAACCACATTTGTTCCAAATGTTGTATTTGTTAGGTTTATGCTTTTTACAAAAACTGCCCCCAACACATACACACACCAAATTTTTAAAGCTTCTTCAGGTCCCACCAAACCTGGTCTGACCTTGGCCATGAAAAGCTGATTCCAAGGGAATCTTCATCAGCCCTTATTCACAGCATGGTTTTCAGAAATCTCTCTGCAAGTTAAGCCCTCTAGAAGCTTATATCGTAAGTGAACTCAGTCACTTCTAGACTTACAGCTGTCTCTGTCACAAGCAGGCATTCTCGTGAGGTAGTGTGTGCAGCTCTAAAATTGCCTGTTCTTCTTGCAGTTTCTCAATGGCAGTTCCAAAGACATATTGGAAGAAGACATTGTCCTGTGCACAAGCAGAACATTTGGCACCCCTGCCCCTGTCCACTGGATGCCGGTTACAGACTTGTCACAGACCATCAGAATCACCCTCAAACATTGTCACATTGCCCCAGGGCTTGTTGTGGGGAGAGAAACACTGCCCCATTGAGATCCATTGATGCGGTAGATGACCAGGGAGGATCTCTGTAAAACTCAGATGATCAGGTTAAAATCGAATTCAAATTTTATGCCAGGGCAAAGCGCCTTGCTTTGTGCTGGCCCTATGGGCAGACCCTCTCCAGTTATTCCAGCTCCCTCCCTCTCCTCCAGTGAGGCCTGGGAAAGACACCTTTCAGAGTGTCTCCTTGTGATGCGGATGTGGGTTGACACTTGAGAGCCCAGGTTCTCAGAGGAGGGTGATGTCGCCTCCCCCAGGGGACACCTAGCAATGTTTGCAGATCTGTTGGGTTTTGAAAATCAGGGAGTGAGGGCTGCTGGCATCTAGTGGGTAGAGAGCCAGGGTATGCTGGACACCCTGCAATGCACAGGCCAGCCCCCACAACAAGGAAGATGCAGCACAAAAAAAGCAGTAGAACCCTGATTTGCACAATACGTGGGAACGCGGGAAAATCCCATTTTGACTAATGAGATTCAATTTTAACAGTTAGACTGCGTTCACCAAGCCCTCTCTCTTTCCACCTGGTTGAATTGCCTGGGAACCGTGAGCAGTGCGCCCAGCACTTCCTAGTATTCTGGGTCGTTGTTTGTCTGACGAGTTTGCTCCTCATCCTATTCTGCACCTGTCAGGCTGCCCTCAAGCCCTGCTCAGATTTGACAGGGTTTGCGGGATCCAGAAGTTCGTTTCCCCAGCTACTCTAGGCAACTATGATACAGCCAGAGCAGCTGTGTGCACCAGACCACTTCTCCTCGGGTGTGCGGGCATCTGGCACTTCCCAGCATCTCTTGCAGTGAGTTCGGGGACCACATGACTGAGTGGCAGCCCATGAGATGCGGACACGAGTGATACATGCTTCTTCCCGTCTGACTTGGGGCTGCAGTAGTCAGGAAGGCATCCAGAAGGGTCCCATAGAGGAAAGTCAGCAGTATCCATGATGCTCCCTGGTGAGCCCACCAGAGGGGGCGGGTGTTGCAAAGGGACTGAGTGACCCGAGGGGGCCCAAAGGAGTCCCTGCTGGACTGCAGGAGGCTGCACAGCACATGTAAGAGCCGGGAGAGAGCACCCAGGGTCTGAGCTGTGCGGTCCTGTGGTTCTGGGAGTTGCCAGCTGCACACGTCTGAGCCGAGACCGCAGGGTGAGCAGAGGAAAGCAGACAGGCACACCATTGCTACCTAGGCCTGCAAGGATCTGGAGAGTGTCAAGAGGACACGGCAGCCCTGTGATTCCCTGCCTCTACCCCACCCCTTGAAGATGCTGCGGGGAGCTCGGAAAGGAGCTTTTCTCAGATAGTTCCCTAACTCGTGTTTTCTAAGTTGTTAAGCATTAAGAAAAGCTGAAAAAAATCATACAATTATCACTTGTAAACTCCTCACCTAGAGTCACCTAACATTTCTCCTAACACTATTCCATTTCCTCTCTCAACATCTATATCTAGGCATCTAGCCTGTGGTTTCTGGAACTGACTATCTAATCAGATTGCATGACTCCATGTTTCAGTCTTTACACAGTGAGTTTTCTTTCTTCCATCTTTTGGCTCCATTTGGGTCCTTCTTGGGTTGCATGAGGCCCGCCCCCATTGGAGAGGGCCATCTACTTCACTCAGCCCAGTGATTCAAATTCTAATGTCTTCCAGAAACACCCTGCTGACACACCCAGACATCAGATTTTGCCAGCTGTCTGGGTTGAAACTCAAAATTAACCATCAAAAATCCACGCCTCGTCAACTTGGCACCCGTACCATATGTCTAAACCATGTATATTCTCCAAATAAAAACAATACCAAGGACATAGTTCCACCTAACAGACACGCCTATGCTCCAGTGTTTTGTGGGTGGTGGTGTTTTTTAAAGGAAGGGCACAGGCAGGAATGAGGTGAGTAGATAGGCAGGCAGGCAGGCAGGAAGAGAGAGGAGCAAGAAGCGCTTTCTTTATATTTAGTTGCTCACATCGGTGGTTTCTTCTGCCCCAAGTCTTGAACCCAGGACCTTGGGATGTATGTGGGATGGCTCCCAGGGGTATTAGACCGCTAGACCACCAGGCACCCACTACACAGTGTTTTTGACACTCAAATTACCACAGATTTGGCCAGTAGGCTGTCCTTCAAGTCATCTTCTGAATCTCTCTGTTACGTCAGTAGCATTCTTATATTTTGTCATAAGATAGTCCAAGTTTACCCTGTAATTTCTCCGATCTAGTCCTGGAATCAACTATTTCTCCAAGGAAACCTGGTTCCTTTCAGTAGGGAATAGTATTTAGAAACCAGAATCTGAGTCCTAGATAGGATATAGATGTATCATTGCTTCTAGGCCCTTCCAACGGACTAATAAACTTTTTTTATTCTAAGCTTCCACTAATATTTCTAATTCGGATCTAACATTATAGGGTCTTCTTTTATAATTTCGTATTTCATATATATTTTGATCTTTGTCTTATAGTGAAAATCTGGACACTTATAACCTGTAATAAATTCACTAACTTGCTTTACCGAGCCATAGACATTAAATAGCTTTAAAATTATACTACTGACAATAGCCCACTGAGTGAAAATTTAAGATGTCTTTGCAGTTATCTTTTGTCTTTATAATATGGTCCTTTAAGGAACATGGTCCTCAAAAGTCACTTGGAGTCATTCTTTTCTTTCTGTGATTATGATATGCTTCATATGCAGCCAGGTTCATTTATTTCTATTTCTATTCAATTTGGGGGGGTTGCTTTATTTTGATTATTTTTACTTTATTGGATCTTTGAGTATGTAAAACATTTTCCTATTTCAAAAATCAAACCTATAAAATGGTTTACTTGAGGAAGTTTCACTCTTACTCCCTATCCTCTTCCCTATATCCCTACTCGTCACCTAGAAGTAACCATCTCATTCATTCCTGGCTTAGCTTTCTAGTTTATTTCTCACAAAAACGTGTGTGTATATCAAATGACTTTCCCTGACAACGTAAAACAACATTTTTTGTGCCTTACTTTTTTAAACTAAATGACTTTCCCCATCGTTGTTACAGTTACATAGTACTCCTTGGCATGCCTAGACCAAGTTTATTCAACTATAAGCCAGTGGTCATTAGGGTTGTTTCCAATCTTTTGCTATTGTTGATAACACCACAGTGAATAATCTTATGCATATATTATTTTGTATTTATGGACGTATTTCTTCAGGGTGTAACTGTGGAAGTAAGATTGTTGGATTAAAAGGCATGTGCCAGTGTGATTTGACTCCATATTGTCCTCCATAGTGGCTATGTCACTTCCATTTTCACCAACAATGTGGGAGAGTGCCTACCTCTCCACAGTATTGCCAGCAGAGTGTTTTGTCAAACTTTTGGATTTTTGCCAAATGGATGGGCACAAAATGTAGTCAGTTTCATCTTATTATGAGTGGAGCCAAGCATGTGTTCTTATATCTAGGAATCATTTGTTCATATTTTTCTCTGGACCGTCTGTGTCTTTTGTCCATGTTTCTATTGTGCTTTTTCTGCTTGCTATTTAAGAGCTCTTTATATATGTGCTGGAGATTACCCCCAGAAAGGGGCTTTTTCATAGGCAAAGGATGTTTTAAACTCGGAATATGAACTGGCTCTTCTCCTAAGCAGAAGGGAATAGGAGGCTGATTCGGTCAAATACAGAACAATAAGGAAGGGCTTCTTTCTCTGTGTTTTCCCCACATGGAAGTATATAGCACGACCGGAACTGTGGTGCAGTGCATATACCTGCTGCTGCAGAAGAAAATCCCATCAAATGTGATTCCCCCTTGTCTTCCTGACAGGGAGATCAGTTGCTGATAGATGTAGCAAACTTGCCAACCAGCTCTTTTCTTAAAAACAAGATGACGACGTCATCTCAAAAAAAAAAAAAGCCCTCTTCAAGAAGACGTCTCTAGTTCTGAAACACATTAACAGATGACAAGATTAGACCATGGCTGTTTAAGTGTCCAAAAGGCCAGGTGTTTCATAACTAGCAGTAACACTGTCTTGGCCCTAATTTGAATTGTGGGGGTATGGTAAACATTTTGCAGTCATGATGTTTGATGATTCCCCAGAGGAGAGCCGGAGAATGTTCTGAATTCGGAGAGTTTGTGCGCTCTCTGGCCGTGTCTGCGACGGCATTCTCTCTGCTGGAAGGTGGAAAGGAGAGGGAAGGTCATCACTGCTCTAAGGGAAGACAGCTTCCCCCCTTGAACCTTAGCTGTGGCTAGGCCTTTCTCCAAGAAGTGAGCCCTTGGGTGGGGACAGGTCCCAGAGGTTTTTCAAGTTCCGTTCTCCACCTTAGAATGAGATGGCGATGGCTCTCTGTAGGCAGCCCCACAAAAGGGCCCCTGCGGGGATATTCAGCAGCTGTCTTGGCTGTGAGTAGAGGTAAGTGAAGGGTCAGTGAAGAGGGAATGGGAACATCCCATGAGTAGAACCCAAACAGAGGCGTGTGAGTGAAGACCTGCGGCAGGTACGGCCAGCTCCTCTGGGAGTCTGAGAAGAGCATCAGGGAGTAACTGGCAGTGGAGGTAGAGTTGGCAGAAGTACGTGTATTTTGTCCATTTTGAAGCTATCATAGCATGTCTCTCAGCTGGTGCAGCTTTCTCCACCACAGACGGGAAAACTGATGTGAGAATTGCTAACTCAGTGAGGCAGGCGAGTGGGTGACCAGCCTCACGGTCCTGTGACCTCTGCAGGCATCCAAGGACCTAGGCTCAGAAAACTTGGTGGTCTGTTTAATGCTGTGTCGTTAGCATCTTGAAACGTTTCATGATCCTAGTAGAACATAGAGCATGTGCCAGGGACCTGCAGCGTCACTCACACACAGCCCTGCCTCCCCCGTTTCCCTGAAACATGTTCTCAGATGCCTGCTAGCCAACGTTCTGGGGTCCCAGGACCCCCTGGCCTCCCCCATAGTCTCTGTCCATTAAGCTCTCCATCCTCTACCCTGGATGATGACTGGATCACCTTGGTGGGGATAAAGGAAGAGAGACCTCATGTCTGCTGTCACCCTCCACTCCCAGGGGTGATTGGGCTCAGGGGGGTTTCAAGGCAAGGTCAGGTGGTGGCCATCTTGCCTCAGGCAGTTTAACAGAGGCTGCATCCTGGTGGGGACAAGCCTTTTGCACACCCCCTTCTAGGTACTTAGTGTGCCCTGGACACAGGTTTAAAGAACCTTGAGGCTCCTCCATCTGCTGTGATTTAGGGAGCCACACCCATGGGAAGCGGGGCTTGGCTTCCTGAGAGCCGGTCTCATGGCAACTGGGGGGGGGTGCGGGTCCCCAGGAGTATAAGACCCAAGAGTATGCAGTAAAATTTATATTAATAATTTCCCCCACCTAGAATGACATTCAGTAGCAAATCAAAGCCCCATGACAAGTCAAAGGAGAGACTGCAGAAGAAAGGCAAGGCTTTGAGTCTTCTTGCCCCTGCTTTTTAAACAAGAAGCTCCATGAGGCCATTTTGCACCAGGCCTCATGGATGATGTATCGCATGCGCTACAGTCTGCCAGGCGCTGCACTAGCTGCTTGCACATAAATGATCTCATCTGGTTGTCCTGGTCATTTTGCTCCAGTGACACTGTTCTTAGAGCCTAGAAAGAGTGTCCTCGAGCAAGCACCATGGTTAGGAAGGGACAGAAACTCAGTCTTTCCATTTGCCTGGAAAATACCTTGAAATGCTCCAGCCAGCAGAAATGGTGCAGTGTCTTCAGATAATTCTCTAAATCCAGGAAGGACTTCCAAAAATGCCGAGTAGCAGCAACTTAGAGTATCTTCATTGTGTTAGCAAATCAGAGTGCAGACTCTTAGAATGTTCTAACATCCACCTGATATTTCACACCTCAATCTGCTATATCCAAACCATTTTTATAACTCCCATCAGCTTGTCTTAATCAAGTCTCTCCAATAACTCCCAGGCTTTTTATAGTCTTTTTTTCCCATAAATGTAGGTCACATCTAATTAGATTACAAAATTCTAATGACAGCTGCAAGCATAGTTTGGGGAACAAATTTAGTTCAGTCTTCCCAATATACAGTTGAACCCAGTAAACAAGACAGTGAGAACAGAAGTGTTCTGGCGTCTTAGAGAGTAGCCCTCTGGTCCTGAGCAGATTCAGGCCTGGGGCATCCATACTGTTTCCACCTGAGAGCTTTAGGTAATCAGATGAGGCAAGTAAGCAGAGATGGGTTAAGACACCTCTGCATGCTTTGCTCATTACTCTTAACAGGGCAGTGGCTTTACATTTAATGTCTATCCAGTTTCCCTTTTGACAGTGAACGCATTGGCCTCGTCTGTGTCCCCCGCCCCCACACTTAGGGAAAGGCTGGTTCTTTTCTCTTTGAGAACCCATGGGTGGCACAAGCATACATCAATCTGTTGCCTTTGGGAGGGGTCATTTGTACTTCCAGCCCACTCAGCAATCTGATTGCAAACAGGAAACCCATGTGGAGATTACATGTATAATCATATGCAAGCATGCATGCATGCATGTTTGTGTGCATGTATGTAATGAACCAGGAATGAGTCAAATGGACACTAATAAAAATTAGCATGGGAAGCAGGTATGAAGCCTGAGATGGCTGTCTTAATAAAATGGAACATCTGGGAACCGTGACACCGAGATACCTGTGCAGTGGCAGTCTCCTGCAAAGCTCACAGAGAGGCTTGTAAGGGTTGTCAGCATGGTGAATTGTGTTTATTATGTCATAGGGGACATGCTGTGATTTTCACATTGAGGCGAACAGTGTCGACTGTCATGCGGTGGCACTCCAGAAGGACAGGCTGCCTGGGACAAACACACCAGGATTATATGATAAGATTCTGTCCTATATCCAGCAAACCAACATCTGGTTCTGGTTCCAAATCAGTGAGTTCTGGTATGTACTTACTCCATGCCAGCCCAGAGAGCTGGAAGGTGATGGATACCACTTTGTTTATGCTTAAAAAATACCATACCTTGCCATTACATTGTGTATTGTGTAACTCCAAGATTGATGGAGTGTACCTGGACCAATGACTTGGATCTTCCCAGTCCAGGTGACAGACAATGTGAACGAGCGAATATTTAGATGATTTCAGCCCCAGCCATCTGCAGCCATCTGAGACAGCCTGGGCCAAATCCTGCCCAACCAGGTCAATCCCAAGTTCCTGACCCATGGAAACTGTGAGAGATAATAAATTATTGTTATTGTTTGAAGCCACTAAGTTTATGGGTGATTTGCTAGACATTAATGAGTAACCAGAGCAAGTACCTATGTGCTGTCTCAACAGTGTCCAATAATTAATGGACTTTGTGAGTAGGAACTCAAAGGGAGAGCTCAAGGCTGAAGACAGTTCTTTGGGGGAGAATCTTAACACACCTGGTGGTTAGAAGGGCTGCCAATGAAGCCAGAAGGCAATGCCCCCATGAAAAGGTCAAGGAGGGGCCAAAGATTGAAGCCCTGGCTTCCCAAACCCCACTTTCTCATGTCTCTCTGCTATCCCGTTGGTGTTTGGTGCTTTTTCCTTTCTTTGTCCTCTAAACTTTGGAGTCTCAAGTCATAGACCCAGTTGGAGGCATAGACCCAGTTGGCATCTCTCAGATATTTATTACCTAGACAATATTATCTAAATTCACGAGTAAATAATGCACAGTAATTCTCCTGATGCAGCCTCTCTTCTTTACTCCAGATTCACGTATCCAGCTACCGGCTCTACGTCTCCAGTTTAGAGGCTGAGTAGGAATCAAGTTCAATATAGCCAAAACCAAACTCCCAACTCTCCCCCCACAATGCTCTTCTTTCAGTCTTCCCCATCTCAGTAAATAATAAGTGCATTATTCAGAAGACTCTAGAAAAAGTTAGGAGCTCTGTTTAGATCCCTCCACTTCTTTCCTGTGTTCTATCCATCATCAAATCCTTCTGGTTCTATGTTCAAAGTACGCCCAGAAACCTCCTACCTCTCATCATTTCTACCCTTCCTCCCTCATCCAAGGCACTGTTGACTCCCATCTTGTACTGACAGTAATGAAGAGAGACAATGAGTGATATATCCAAAAGACAACAATTCAAGTGATTTTTAAAAGTTTTTATTAATTAAACTTTTTCTTTAAGGTAACTGTAGATTCCCAGGCAGCAGAAATGATATAAAGACCCAGTGTTTCTCTCAGTGGTAACACCTTGCAAAACTCTAGTACAATATCATGAGAAGGATGTTGATTCTGAGATACTCAAGATATAGAACACTTCCATCCCCACAAGGAATCCTCCATGGCCCTTTTATAACCACGCCCACCTTTCTTCCACCCCTGCATCTCATCCCTAACCACTGGCAGCCATTGTTGTGTTCTCCATTTCTATACTTTTGTTATTTCAGAAATGTTATGCAAATGTTATAATGCAGCTTATAATCTTGTAGGATTGGCCTTTCCAAGGATTTCATTTGTTTGTTTGGTTTTTGTCTCAGTAGGTCATTCCTGTTTTATTACTGACTAGTACCATAGCTTATTTAACCAGACACCTGTGGTAGGTCACTTAGCTGGTTTCCAGTTGGGGGTAATTATGATTACATATTTCTTTGGACTTATTCTATTTGGCATTTGCTCTATTTCTGGAATCTGTGGGTTTATGTGTCTTACCAAATTTGGAGAGTTTTCAGCCACTATTTCTTTGAGCACTCTTTCAGCTGTATCTTCTGTCTCCTTTCTTTGTAGGACTTCAGTGACCCAGATGTTAGATATTTTTATATGCTCAAAGTTCCTTGAGATTCTGTTCATGTTTCTAGTCTATTTTTCTCTGTTGTTCAGATTGATTTTTATTGCTGTCTCTTCAAGTTCACTGGTTTTGCCTTCCATCCTAAGCATTCTGCTAATGAGCCTATCCCACTGAGTTTTTTATTTTGGCTATCATATTTTCATTTCTACTGTCTCTATTTGTTTCTTCTTTATATGTTCTCTTTCTTTGCTACGATTTTCTCATTTTTTTCCTGACACTTTCTACTTTTTCCTTTGTTTCAATCATGTTTGTAATTACTCATTGAAGCATTTTTCTGATGACTGATTTTAAGTCTTTGTCATTTAATTCTAATATTCCTGCCATCTTAGTGTTGGAGTTTATTGCCTTTTACATTGGAATTAAGGTTTTCCTGGCTCTTTGTATAATGTTATTTTTTATGGCAACACGGGCACTCAGGCTGTGATACTCTGCTTGATATTTAAATGTTTGCTTTAGCTGGCTTCCTTTGACATTGCTCTGCCACGACAAGTAGGAGTGCCACTTTGTTCCTGCCCGATGAGTATGGATATTCAGGCTCCTCATTCAATCTCAGTGATCATCCTAGGGGAGTTCAACTCCCTACCGACACATTAGGTGGTTGTGTCATTACCACTGTGTGGTGGTGAAAGTCCTGACCCCCATTAGGCCTCCTCCGACATGACCTAAATGGAGAGGAGGAGAAGTAGGAGGAGAGATGCCTCATTACTGCCAGGATGGGGTAGGACTCAATGTTTCCCACTTGGTGTCCTCTGACAGTGCAAGAGAAGTATATTTGTTACCACTCAGCAGCGATAAAAGACATACTTTACTCTCCTCTGACAGCACCCTGGCGTGTGTGTGGACTCGCTACAGCCATGCAATGCCGGAAGTGTAGGCTACAGTTACTTCTGTTGTATTTGTCTAGAGTAGAGTGGCTATTTTCTCAAGGTTCTGTCCCTTCCTTGGGACTTTGGCTAGAGAGATTGGGTCTTGAACTTTCATCGTCTGCCCCTCTATGTGTTCTAGATGGTCATCTTCTTCGGCACCAAGTCTGAGATCTGTGAGGCAAAAAGGAAACCCAAGTAGCTCACCAACTTGTTCCTCAGGTCCTGAGGCCTTTAGTCAGTATGCCTTCCTCCCTCCACCTTTCAGAGTGTTCTTCTGTTTGTTTTTCATGTAACATCTAGGGGGTTTAGTTGTACCTAGTGGAAGGAAAAGGGAACAGTTCATCTATCCCATCCTCCTGAAAGTGGGAGTCCCACAGGTTTTTATATAAAGATGGCGGAACAGTAGTTTGGAGAGAAGACACGTGCATGATGATGATGATAATCCCCATGAAACCCAGTAGACTAAATGCCATCTGCCTAAGAGCTTTAGGAAGTAGAACTTCCTGGGAGAGTTATCTTCCTTAACACCAGATGATGGAGGAAATGGGAAAGCACAGGGTTGCTTCTATGGAAGGGAGCATTGGAATTCCAGCAGATACTGTGTAGAGGCTTAGGAGAAACAAGATGAGCAACAAAGGTGAAAAGCAGAGCCAAAAAATTGGCTAGGAATATGACAAGAGAAATGATAATGTGAGGTGTAGATGTGTCAGGTGACACAGACCTAACTGGCAGGAGTGACTACCTTAGCCGTCACAGATAAATTTGTGTCTCATCAGGGCTCAGTCACTGTGCACCCTTGGCCTCTTAGTCGCCGGGAAGTATGTCTTTCTATGATAGGATTCGGGCAGGTAGGAGCAGATTGGTGTCTGCAGCACATGGCTTCTATATCCTGTCGGCACAAGCAGCCCTGATACCAACCACCCCAAATGAAGACTTTCATTTCACAAATGTTCTCGGAAGTGGTGGAGTACTCATTCATCCCCACCCCTTCTGTCCTCATTCTAGTACAGCACTCAGACAAACCACTCTGTTTGCTTTGCATGCAGCATTGCCTGGTCTACGTTTTTGGAAGATTTGAATATTGAGGTTGTCACCTTAAAATAAGTTGTTCCTGCTATTGCAATACTAATAATAATTTTTGAGTGCTTATTAGATGCCATGTACTATTCTAAATGCTTGACATGTTTTAAGTCATTTAATCTTTACAACCACTCTATGCAGTAGATACTGATTATTGTATTAGCTTCATTTTATGCATGAGAACACGGGGGATGTTGCAAAGATATAGAAATATGTTCAAAACTTCCATTGAATTAAAAACTGGCATAGCCATCTTCTCTGTTACCACATTCATTACATGAGAATCACAAAAAATAATGTTTTCCAGTGCTCTCCCCAATAATTGTTACAGTCCAGCTCCTGTATTTATTTCAGTTGCTGGAGTAAAAAGGAATGAGCACTAATCTCATTCATTTTATCCCTGGAAAAATCACTTGATCTATTATCCTTATTTTTCCTGCCTTGAAAATTGGGGCAGTCATACCAGGCCAGCCACCCCTCTAGCCACAGAGAACAAAAGCAATAAGATTATATTGCAAAATATTTTGAAAAAAATTGAACCCGTACTAAATTATTATTCAACCCATAGGGAGCTGGGTGGTGGCTAAGGAAGGACAAAAGCAGGAAATGGGAGAAAAACCACAGACAAGAAGCGTTGCCCAGTGAGGCGGAACCAACGAGAACAAAGGCCCAGGGACATTTGGAGATGCCAGAGGTTTGTTTTCAACCATATCCACCCTCATATCAGCTCTAGGTTCCTTCGGGCAGGGCTGTGGGCTTACCTTGGGGCCGCCCAGATGGCTACATCAACAATAAATAATGATTTGAGTCATCGGAAGAGCTTCCTTGGACCATTTCCCAAGTCTTGCCCTCTGTCTCTCATCTCCTCTTTCATATACCTTTCCAGGAGTTCCCAACACCTGGTTTTCAGGTTCACCCATGGTGATTTGGCTTCGTGTAGAAATATGCCCAAGCAGCTCTCTCAGAGCAGAGCTCTCAGTGGGGTATGTGAGTGCTCAGAGTCCACAGTCCTCTTGCCTGATGTAAATCAGTGTCACACACATTGCATTCATCTTCAGAGAAGAAAAAAGAACATTTCGATGTTCAGTGATCTTATTATAAATCATTCTTAAAGATCAAAAATTCCTCCTTAGTGATACTCTCCCAGAGTGGAGCAAATTTGAATCTTTTTGAGTCAAGACTATAAACAGAGACAACCTCACTCCTGGGTTGAAGGCCACCACGGATCAGCTTACTGCTTGAAAACCTGCAGATACTCCCATCAAATTGGCACGGATGTTGAACAGACTTGAAGAATCCCATGCTGTCGCTTTTTAGGAAAACTTGAATAATGGAAGACCAAAGTGCAAACTTTGTTAGCCTCTTTGCCAAGTCTTCTTTTCCAAGAGGAATGCTGGCCCAGGCTTCTCACCAAAATGTAACACTGCCAAAAGCATTTTCCTCACCTCTGTTTGGAAAGAACAGTATATAAATAGAGTTCTAGAAAATTTAAATTAATCCACAAGCTTTAACATGTCCTTGTGTCTGTATCTTTCCCCACCCTCCTCTACATCATGGAATATACTGTAAACAGATGAAATAGTCCTAAAATAAAGCTTCCATCATGTCATGTCACTATTCAAACACATTGTGACTCCAGTTGCCTACAGAACGTATTTTGAAATCCCTCCCACTCTTCTGTTATAATGTCCTTCGTTCCAGGATCTTCCTAAACATGCCTTCCTCTTTTGTCTGTCCTATTCTCCTAACACCTTCCGCAGCTCAACCTTGGCAGCCTTCCTCCTTCTATTTAACACAGGACCCAGCACACTCAGTCAGCAATTATTAATTGGCTGAGGATAAGAGCATAGTTCATATGCTTCGATATTGTCTTCCCAGTCTTTAAGTTTTCAAGAAAAATCTATCTCTTTCCAAAACTTGTCCTTTAGTCCTCCTGGCATCAACAGACTACTAGACAGATGGCTAACGTGCCAGAGATGACTCTTCTAGCATGTCTTCAAGCTTAATAATCAAGAGATCACTATAAATGATTGATACAGATCGTTAATGTGTCAATTACCAATGACTAAAATATTTATTTAGCAAGTGTTGTTGACCCATTCTGGCTACTTAAGACAAAGGGAACCTAAATGGTAACTCAGAAAGGTCAATCCCATCAACCAGCAGGAGAGTATGGGTCTTTACCCACCTTTGCCTTACTTCCTGTGGAAATGATCCTTCTCAACATGGAGCGCATCATGGCCAGCCATCAAGACAGGCGCTTTTCCTCTCCCAGAGTCTGTTGGTAAAGTGAGGGCCCTACCCTTTCAATGCCATCACCTTTTACTATTTCCTACCTTTCCTACCCACAATGAAACCCATATGTTGACATTGCTATCTACTAGATAACCTGCTTTAAATGCCATGATGCCCAAAGAGAAATCCTGTGAGAATCCTGTAAGAACAGAGGGAGAGAGTCCTTTGTAAGAGACTTCTGGGCAAAGGGGGTTTTATGATTTTTATTTTATGACTCTACTATGGTCTGAGGTATTTCAGTAGAATTTGTGGTTAGTGTGAGATCCAAAAATATTTAGATCTAGGCATCAGTAAAAATATTTTGTGCATGCACCACTATTACAGTTAAATGTTTTTAAATTTTATTTGTGTAGTACTTCTTTAGCATATTCTGTGTACAATGAATCACATATAAAAATACATTTTGAAAGGATGGGAAAAATATTATCTTTAAAAGTCTTTCCAATTGGGATGGCTTCCTACTATAATTTTCTAGTAGCTTAAGAAATAAAGCAGCGTCACAGAAAGGTTCATTGCAGTGCCAGACACTGTCAGTGCCCATCCCAGATCCCCGTTGTCCCAACTTAGCAGTCCATATACAGAAGATTTTTGTACTCTTGTACAAGCAACAGCTTTCTCTGATGACTGAAGTGTGGTCAGCGTGCATGGCCGACACACCCCGAGAATCACTCTTAACCCAATGAAGGATGCAAGTTAGTGCCTAAATTTCTCAACGGGCCTGAACCTCAGGGGCACAACTCTGTTCCACACAGTTCCTCAGAGGACCCCCAGCAGGAGTAGACAAAGTGACAATCCACTCCTCAACATACCCTTGATTGACCTTCCTGTCTTTATCACTTCTCTGCAACCTCCTGTGCTTCCTTGCCTATCTCCCAAATAAGATAGTTGCATCTAAGTCCTCTTCTTGGAGTCTGTTTTTTTGTTTTTGTTTTTTTGGAGGGGTATTACTAATGAAGATAATTGTTAATAGCATATTTTAAGTGATCTCCTTGACAATTTCTATTTTAAGTGATATGATCAGAAATCATTATTTTGTGCAAAATGGCTGATGCTGTGCTGCTACTAGGGTGGGAGAATTGTCAATATCACCATGTTTCTTAGACCTTTGTGAACTTGTGTTAATGGTTGTCTATTGATCTATGGCTTCTTTGCTGGGATTTTTAAAGTCACTTGCCAGTTTTGAGAGAGTTTTAAAACTGTTAACGTAGCATGTAATGCCACCTAACCAGGAACATTAAACTTTGCAATATGTTGAAAGGAATGATCACGTGAGGGCTCCATTGTCAGCTATTCCCAGTGTGGAGCAGTTACTCCTTCTACAGGGAACGTCAAAATACCCGGGAGACATATAACCCTCTCATGGACTCAGGGAGTACACTGGCAGCAATCTACATATTAGCTAGTAGTAAAACTATATCAGTTTATCAATCTGTCAATCAATCTATCCATCTCTATTCCTTCTAACATTTGCTTCCTACACCCAAATGTACTGTTCTACTAATCCATTGAGTGTAGTCACCCCATTTTGGAGACCACTTCTCCAGAGAATCTAAGGTCATGTCTAAACAGCTAGAGCCAAGTGGAATATTGAGGTCAATGAATGAGTAATACACAGTCTCACAGAGACTTACTTAGCACTGGGGCAGAGGGTGTCAGGTATGGTGGGCAGTGTATCACTGAATTGATGTCCAAGAGTCCTTGAGTTCTTGAGTTCTATGTCTGAAGGAAGGAAAAAAGAGAGTTAGATGCATGAAATGTGCAGGTGGAGCAGGGTGAAGAAATTGAAAATTAGGGCAAGAGAGAAGAATGCAAGATTTTCATTCTGGCCTGATTTGAGGGAATGGTTTCGAACGTCGATGTAGACAAGATGTTGCTAAGATCCAACATACAAAATTGAGGCACTCTGATGAGACTGAACCAAGTGTTTTGCTTTGAGGCTCATGTGATAGAAAACAGTACACAGTGAAAAGAGAGTCACTTTCTGAACTACTTCCCCAAACAGAATACCTCTCTGCCACTCCATCATGGACGACTGAAAGTATGACAAGAAAGTTCACTTGGTGGAGAAGCTGGAATTCTCACTGTCAGAAGCAGCCCCGGAAAGAGACCCTCACTTCTCTTTGGAGCAGATGAAACTGACTAGGGGAAGTCATTGCAGGAGAGGAGGATATTTTGAT
>RJWH01008539.1:0-29686 GCA_004363575.1 Solenodon paradoxus
GGTCCAGCCAGGAGAGGAAGGGTCCAGCCAGGAGAGGAAGGGTCCAGCCAGGGGAGGAAGGGTCCAGCCAGGAGAGGAAGGGTCCAGCCAGGGGAGGAAGGGTCCAGCCAGCCAGGACATGCACCCGGGCTCAGGGTTAGCCCAGGAGGAAGTCTGGTGAGATAGCTGTGTCCCAACGATACCAAACTCATCGCCTCGTTTCCATCTCTGATCAGAGCTCCAAGCTCTGCAGGTCCTGTGTGTGATGACAGCCAGCTACACTGATAAGTCAGGTTTTGAAGCTACTGCAACTGGGTTTCTGGATGACAGAGGACCTGCCTTTACTCGGCCATCATCTCGCCTGCACCTGCACGCAGAAGGTCAACTGAAGGCCCAGGGCAGAACAGAGAGCAGGAAGGTCCACGTGGGGTCAGCGACTGTCAGAAGAGACATCAGCAAGCCTGGCTGGGTCTCAGCACTGCGCCCCGGCCGCTCCCTCTGCCGACGTGGGGTCGGTCCTGCTACGCTCCATTCAAGCAAAAGCTCGCGACGCGTGCGCCCACCACACACAGAGGTCTGTCGAAGAGACGCTGGCAGGGGCAGCCGTGGCATCTCAGCATGAGCAAAACCAAGGAGCAAGATGACAGCTTTACTCCTTCCTGAGTCCATGCATCCACTTACTCAAATACCGTCCAACCCTTCCTGACGTTTATCAAGGGATTTCTCTGCTCATCGGTTTTGCCTTTTCTCTCTTTTTAAATTTTTTTTGTAGTAATTATTCAACACATTAAAATAATTTCCTACATCTAGGTTCCCCATTTCTTTGCTGTATTTCAACACAGTCTGCCCTCTGCCACATCACCAACAGTCTTCACCACTGTCCAGGGGGCTCGGCCACCGTGCGCCCCGCCGCCCCAGTCCCTGTCGTCACCTCAGTTCTGTGCAGATGTTCCAGGGTTGGTTGTGTTTTGTCTGTTCCTCTGTTTTGTCTGTTCACGTTCCACCTGTGACTGAGGTCGTCTGGTCTGTCTTTCTTCTTCTGACTTGTTTCATTGAGCATTGTCCCCTCTAGTTCCATCCATGTTGATTCAGACGACAGGTCTCCTCTCTTCTCAGGGCTGCGTCGTGTTCCATTCTGTATATGACACTCTTCTTGACTCATTCTTGCCTTTTCTCTTAGCCCTCTTATCAACTCCAGTAGGTTCTTCCTCTTTCAGGTGTGTGCTGAGCTCGCTCCAGACCACAGAATAATAGCACATGGCGCCCCTCCGTGTCCAAAGGGACCACGCAGCACGGGAAAAGGGATTTTGAAGAAACTGCTGCAGAGAGGTGGGGATAACAAAGTGCTGACCATTTAACATGCAGTCAAGTATCTTACATTCATGATTTCCTTGCATCTTCATAAACCTTGTCTTCATTTTTGTAGATAAAGAAACTGAGCCGTACGAGGTTAATGAAACAGCCGTCACTCGTGCGCTAGGAAGTGATGAATTTTCTCAAACAGAGAAAAGAAAGCTCCCGACTTTCGTGGGAGCTCCGTGAAAGCTGCGAGCAGATTTTTGACCACAGAGCTGAGGCTTCAGTTGCAGGTGACGTTCTCTTCATGGGGTCAGCAAGCATTTCAGGCCCAAGAAGCAGCCCACGGACGGCCCAGCTTGGAGAGGCGCCAGGAGGCAGAGGGAAGGCAGGGCGAGAACACACACTGACACTGACGGAGCCTCCGAGCGGCTATTCTGGAGGCCTCGGCACCTTTTAAGAAGTCCAGCTGGTGCCTCACAATGGTCAGCCGCTCTGGGAATAGGGGTCTCACAGCTCGAGGTTGGAAGCTCTGTGCTCCATCATTTATTAACTGCGCCGCCTTATCCCAGACACTGCACCTGACCTCCTGCTTCTTCACATGACCGACCGCGGGAATAACTAGAGCAATTACCAGGCGATTATAACAGCCGATAGGACAGAACACTTGTGGAAGCCTTACTTGGGATGCAGGTGCAAGAAGAATCCAAGGAAAGCTAACCTCATAGTCATGTATCTGGCTACTATCACGAGGGATGAGACAGCTCACAGCTAGTGGGAAAGACAAGGAAACAATATAATCAATGAAAACGGGCCCTTTTTCCTGATGCAGGAGTTGGTCCCAGCAAATTAATATCAAACGTAGTGGCTCTTAACAGCAACGCACGCAACGGAGGAGCAGTTTGTTGGCGGAAGTCAGCTGGCGCACGTGCGACGCTCGGGGCCCAGCCCAGGCCTAGCTGCTGACCAGCAGCCACGCTGACTGGCGGGCACGCCCAGAGGGCGACGGCGGCCTAGCAGCTGTTCCAGGGCTGGGGTGAAGTGCAGCCGGTAGGACTCTTAGTTAAAGGAGAAAACCACCTGCCCATGAGCACATGACTTCAGCAGGGTCAGAGGCCCAGAGACGGCTCTGCAGGGACCAGGGTCAGGAAAGCACTGGGTGAAGAGGGGCTCCTCAGACTGACCACGAGGAGCCCTGCCCATGCATGAGTCCATCGTGGGAGATCAGACAGGCAAGGAGGCGCAGGAGGCGGGTGGCAAGGTTGGCAGGCGAGACCACAGACATGCTGCCCGTGAGTGAGGCTGGGCCGCGCGGGAGGCAGGCAGGAGGAGCGGGGCGGATCAGAGGCTGGCTGGCGCACGTAACAGTAAGTCCCTACCACATGCTCATGGGCACGGAGTCATTACCACGCGGCCAAACGAAGACCCCGGACACGTCCCATCTTACACAATCATTCATTCATTCATTCATTCATCTTCCAAGCCGCGAATTCCAGCCCAGGGGTGTGAGTGGCTCTGGTCTGATCCAGCGTGATGGGCACGGGCAGGATTCACCCTGGAAAGGCACACATCCCCTCAGGGGGCACACTCACACATGCACGCGTGCACATACTCACACTGGGACAACCGGACAGCCCTGTCTGCACGCCTTGGGGATTCGGAAGGGGCAGAAACACTTGGAGAAGATTCACGTAGATGCAGAGAAAAGCAGCAGACTTTATGGAGGCCGCGGCCCAGCTGGGAATTGCTTTTATCTTGCCCATAAAAAAATCACGTGGAGCAGAATCCCCTTGCTCGAGGACCCGCTGTCAGACCCAGCCGAACTCTATGACCAGGTCCTTGGCCGGGGCTTCCCAAGCCTGGCTGCTCAGGAGCCTTCTGAGATCTTCACCGCATACTCACGACCAGGTTCCGCTGCAGGGACCCTGACTGATTGGGGCCGGCTGTCCTGCATCGGGGCCTGACCTCCTAACGTCGATGGCGATGGGAGGCGAGTGGGGGAACCACCCAGGCCAGCCTGTGAGATGGACGGGATCCCCTGTCCGCTCCTCGCCATGATCCCAGATAACCATAAAGCAGAGCGTTTTCTGGTGGAAAAATGCAACATGCGGAGGTGACGGACTAGTCAGAACTGCAGTCTGTTGTCAGGCATGAATGCGCCGTGTGGACACCCCATGGAGAGCAGGAGGGAGGGAGGGAGGCGCAGATCCGCGGGCCTGCAATGTCCCGGCACCTCGCGCCGAGTCCCAGCCACGTTCGTCCTCCGGAGCAGCGCCGGGCACCGCCCTGCTCTGCCTCCACGGAGCGTCTCACCTCAGGCCCCAGCCACCAGCCCCATGTGCTCCAGTGTCACACTACACACCACCGAGAGTGGAGAAGAAGAAACCAAATACTGGAACACGATGACCCATGAGCCACTGAGGACGGACAGCTGCCCTTATCCACAGGGAAGCGCCCCACACCCCGGTGGACGCTTGGGCCCACGAGCAGCCTGACTCAGGTTTAGTGTGTTGTTTCCACCGCAGACACGGCCGTGACGAAACTTAACTAGAACGAGGCATCGTGAGAGCTCAGCAACCAGAGCGCTGGCACAGCACACGGGAAGAAAGGTGACGTGAACACACGCACGGTCTCTCCTGCACGCACACGCGTGCACACACGTGCACACACACGCACACGTGCGCACCGGTCACGTGGGGTATTTGTGGCCGCTGGCCTGGATGATGGAGGCCGCAGGTACAGGCAAACTACTGTCGACCACAGGGATCGCATGACTGGGAAAGAAGAATCTCGGCTGCACAGACATCGCTTTAGAACAGCGAGTCAGAACAGACAATAAATAGCACAGCCCGTTTTTAGTGCTGAAAGCATGTCTAACAAGAACTTTCTCACCATCTTCAAATGAAAACGGTGGCACTTTTTACTGAAACCGCCAGCTCATACCTCCCGGTCCCCTGAAGGGACGGGATTCTTCTCAGACACGTCACGACGTTGCTGTGCTTTACTGAGAGATGGCTCCTGCCGGAGAGGGTGCCTTTCTAGTCCACGCGCCTTTCCCACCTCCCTCCCATCTGGACGGGTGTTTGTACTTGTCGTCTTCATGGTCGCGTGGAGGTGGAAACGCGGCGCCTGGAGGTGCTGACCTGGGGCATCTGTGACCATCCCATCTGCTCAAAGGCGAGACCCAGCCCGTGTCCCCGTCTGCAGCCGCCTGGGCTGCTTTGCAGAGGGCGAGCTTTCAAGCAGGTGGAGCCTGCGTCTGCGCTGCGTGTGACAAAACTCCCACAGAAAGGTCATTTAACAAAGTCCTATTTCATCCAAGTGCTGAAGGAGGGGAAAATTCAAGATGCGTTCTAACACAGGACTGGAGAGAAATCGCAGCGCGATGACGGAGCCGGTGTCTTGTCCCGGCCTCTGGCCTCACCCGGCTGCCGGGAAGAGGAAGGAGAAACAGCAGCTCGGAATCCACTTCCACATTACCGTTTTCTCCACTGCAACTTTCTCTTTTCATTTGATTCTGATTATTTGATTTTGATGTGTTCTGCTAGTTGGGGTGAGACATGGCTCATCCTGATTAAATGTGAAACGGGAGACGAAGCTGGTTTTCATGGTCAGGAGATGCATACATTCTTGGGGGTCCCTGACGGTGTCAGAGAAGAACCGCGATGGTGACGCTGTTTGGCGTGAGCTTGATCGCCTCCCACGCGTGGACTTGGCCACGGACACTGGCACACCCCTCCCCTTCCGCATACGACCGCTGCAGAGGGGACGGGGTTGGGCTGGGTCGCGGCCCCAGGGAACACACGGAGACCTGCCACTTACACCCCGCGCCCCACTGCTGGGGAGAACGAGGGCCGGGAGCTGTCCTCTCAGGAGATGAAAATACACCCTGTCAGTAAAATCTGTCCTTACTTTGAAAAGCACAGAAAAAAAAAGTCCTGTTTTTGGAAAAAACCAAAAAAGACAAATACTGTCTGAGAGAGTGGTGCACGCAGGAGGGTTCTCTAACCCACTTCGTGGGGTCATCAGGTGAAAAAGGCAGCGGGGAGATCTCACCCTTTCATCGGTTCAATATTTAAACACAGCAAAACATGTCTTTAGGTTTTGCAGGCACGTCAGAACCAGCCGGTCGCCCTGTTCTGCCCGACGACTATTTCCTAACAAGCCCCATTGCTGCATGTTGTCTGTGTGACTTCACATCGTGACTCTTTCACGTCTCCGTTCACGCCCGTATGTACCCAAGGCCCGGACCTGACCTCTCCTCTCCCGCTGGACTTGCCGACTCAGTGCCCAGCATCCGCGCGACGACTGCTGTCAGCCCATCACACGCTCTCCTGGTTTCCTCGCGCTTCCGCCCGTGTGAAAGCCACCGCGCGGCCCAGCGCAGTCGTTCCTGCTAACGTCACTGCCTGCCTCCGGGGCACTGGGTGCTCCGGTTCTGGGCTAATCAAGAAAACACATTCGATTCAGAAGTTCGCAATTGCAATGTGACAATCACGGAGAGACGTCAAAGGGGAATTTGAAGATGCCCAAACATTTCCCCACACGGGGCCAGTGGGTCAGACTGCTTTCATCGCGCACCACGCCTGTCAACGGCATCTGCAATCCTCAGCTTCGCTGCAGTCCTGGCGATGTTTTCATTTGTAAGGCGTCGCTGCGGAAGAACCGGCCTCCCCTGCATTTCCAGCTCCTCGCGCGGTGGCCTGTGAGTCCGACGTCCTGTCCACACAGCTGTGACTGACTGCGCGGTCCTGGGTGACATCTCTGCTATGCACACCTCCGAACCTCAACGACTAAATGTCAGAGCGGGAGGGACGAGATCACAGGGCGATGTCACGCTTCAAGAATCCTTGCTGTGTTCCACCTCCTACGTGGGAAGGAACAGGCCACTGCACAGCGAAAGTGCTTGTTTATCACGGAACGTGGAAGATGAGCGGCTGAGGACAAGACAGTCTCGCAGAGAAGTCACGCATTCGGGGATTCATCCGTCCGGTCTGCAGGGCGCACCCGTGTGCCGAGCCCTCTGCGCAAAGCTGGGCCGGGGTCAGTGATGCAGCAGACGCCCCTGACCCTGCGGGCTCACGCGGAGCCAGGCGGGGAGGGAGCCTCTGTAAACACATCCGTCAGCAGCAGGGACACTCTGACAACAGCCGGGAGGAAAACAGACACGGGAAGCAATGAGAAGAGGGCGACGGGCTGACTTCAGGGGGTGCGTTAGGAAAGGCCTTTTAAGAAGCCAACATCCAGGCAGGACTCCGCAGGATGACAGTGAGGTGGTAAAGTGCAGAGGTGAAGGGAACACCCCCCAGAAAACGGGGCACCTGCCTACGCGTGTGTGTGTGTGTGTGTGTGTTTGCACACACGTGTCTGTGTGTCCGCCAGTCCCCTGTCTCTCTGGTTCTACTTTCACGCCATCATTTTGCGGTCAACCTCATGAAAGGCCCCTGGTGGAAACGTTCAGAAATGGAGGCAACAAAGAAAATAAGACAGAAGAACGATGCTCCATTTCTAAACGGCACGAACTCCATTTTGCTCTACTGCATTCGGGGAGACGGTGAGACACCCCAACTCTAGGGGTTTTTCTAAAAGTTGTCTCCGAACAGATTGCAGGAAGGATGCACTGCAGCCGTGCGGAATTTTCTGGAAGTCGGGCTCGCTCGTCTATCTGCCAGGGAAACAGCATGGCCTTTCACGCCCCTTCTTCCACCACGGAGGGCGCGTAAGATTTCGAGGGAAATTTCTGGACCGTGCCTGAGCTGCACTCTGCCGAGACTGCCCACATTGGGGTCCTGCCATCTCTGACGACACCTCCTCCTACCAGGAGTTACCCGAGAACAGAACGTGTGCGATCAGGTAATTCCCGACTGCCGCGGGCACGTCAGAGACATGTCCCATTTTCCAAGCACACGCGTACGCCTCGAATGGATGGGGAGAGTCAGACTCACAGGCATAGGCATTTTGATCATTGGAAGACCTTCAGGTCACCATTAAAATGCCACTGCTGAAGTTCGCATACCGGGCAGGAAACGCTGCGTCTGTTCTGAGAAGCTGTCGGCCCCTCACACGTGGTCGGGCCCCTGCCGCACGCTGGACTGGCCGGGCGACGCAGGCCTCTCGTTTCCTAGATAAGACTAGCGAACACAGGTGTTTCTTGGTGCTGTGAGATTTACCCACTGAGAGACGTGGGGAGATTTTTAAATCAGATTTGCTTCAAATCGTAGCTCACCGTTTGAGGTGGAATAGGCCCAGCGCAAATAGCTTCCTTAGTTGAAGTTTCTTGGCCCCCAAACACGTGTTGATGGTCTGTATGAAGATCTGTGAGAGAATTTAGCGATGTGCCTGGTCGTCTCCGACACGACACCGGGAACGATGTTTATTGCATGTGCGGTGATCAGTAAATGGATTAGATGGACATGTGTCCGTGGTTCGTGCGGAGTCGGAAAGGCTCCATTCTACCGTGGCAGCTCACTTCGCGTGCTTTCCTCACTGGCCACAGACGCCCAGACCTCTGGGGGCTTTATTCTGGGCGCGTCTGTGGGGTGTGTCTAGATGAGAGCAGGGTGGGGATGGGCAGGCCCGTAAGGCAGACCACCCCTCCCCGTGCCGGGAGGCCCATCGCAAGAGCGGGGGTCTCCCAGCACATGGAGGAAGATGCGGGTTTGCTTCCTGCCCTGGAGGTCTGGAGCGGGACCTCTGTCCTCTCCTCCCTTCGGGTCGCCTGGCTCTCTGTCCAGCAGACGCAGACTGGACATGCCGGGGCGGTCACGGGCCTCCAGAGCTGGGCTCCTCAGCCTCCAAGACTGATGCATGTAAGTAATTACATATGTCATTCTAGTTGTAATATTAACCATGCATGTATCTGTAGCAGACTCTCATATATATATACAGAGAGAGACACACACACCATATTCACGTACACCGATGCACATATGTCCATAATACGCCACAGCTGCTGTTTCTCTGCATGACCCCGACCAACGTGAACTCACTTGACGATGCCGTCACCGCCTTCTCCCTGCGGCCCCTCCCGGGACGTGGACCAGTGCGGGGACCCCACACAGGCCCGGCCCCTGGTGCCGAGACTGATCATTCGCTCTGTTTCATCAGGGTCTGATGCCACCTGGCGAGGCTGCGGTGGACAGGGTCACGGCAGACACTTCTCAGGCCATGTGTCCATGCCTCGGGGTAAACACTGTCCATCCAGAGAGAACGTTCCAGGTCTCAAAGCTCAGAGCTTCACTCCATTTTCTTTTGTGGGCATATTTAACCTTTCCAGAAAGATTTATGCTAACCTGGCATGAACTTTCATAGGGGAAGGCTGACAAATACAGAGGGAGCCTTGATCTTAAAAGAAGCTTAGTATCTCTGAGGCCATCCATGCTATGCCTGGTTTTGTTGGCCGGAGAAAGTAGATTCAAAGCCTAAACATCTCTACCCAGCAGTGTCTCCACCTCCTGATTTTCAGCGGCAAGAAAGTCTATTTTCCACATGCACCAAAGGAAAATGAACGCACACACAACCAAAATCAGAGCCCAGAGTCCGCTGCCCGATGCCTAAAGCAGGCACTCCGAGCGTGATGACTACAGCGCCAGCCGTCATCTGTGAGGTTCCCTGGTGTCACAAGGGCTTGGGGACTTGGGGCTTCCCTAGGTTGTTCAGGTTTAGGGTCCGTCATGGAAGTGCTGTCACGTGGACGGTGCCTGGAGGACGCAGCTAGGACTTGACTGAGACAATAAGTCTGTGTCCCAGGAATCTCACAAGCGTGGCTGGCAAGTGGACGCCAGCTGGTGGCCGGGGCATCAGCCCTTCTCCAGGTGGCCTTCTGTCTCCACAGAGTCACCAAGTTCCCAGTCACGGTCCTGCCTCCCTCGTCGCGAGTAACTCAAAATACAAGACAGATGTGCAATGTCCTGGGCGATCTGTCAATGTCCCACCGTAGGTGTGGGCCTCTCACTGAAACAACCTATGTCCGGTGTCCAAGGAATTTGCACCATCGTTCTAGAAAAGTGCCGCATCGAAGACGTCCTCTAGCAGAATTCACATGGCATATTACGTCAGTATTAGAAACAAGTTCGAATATTTAACCACAAATACGCAGAGTGCGGTCACTCTACTGACGGCAAACCAGCAGCATCGTGTCCACTCTGGGGAATTTCAGAGGATTCTGTGGAGCATATAAATTTTCGAGGAATAATTCTGGAAGGAAGTCACCTTCCAGGAAGACAATGAAGAGTCATTGCTGTCTTGTGTTGCTTAGAGATTCATTGTCTCTGTAAAGCGTCTGTGGCCCTCTGGGGTCAGTGGTGCCATGACTCTAAGTGCTAATGGCCGGGGACACTGTCTGCGTTTATGCCACGGAGAAGTGGGAACAGGCGGCACTCTGCTAAGCCGAGGACACTTGTCAGCCACTCGAGAGCTCCCCGCGGTACTGACACGCGCAAAGGGGGACCTCTGAGGTCTGTCTGCCGCTGAGACTGGAAGTAAAGATAACAGACTTCTGGACATGCCATCGCAATGTGGGCGGACCACCGAACCTGAGGATAAGACACCTTCTGAAAAATGTCCTACATATGTCTATTTTTATCCCTTCACTGTCAATTCTGATTCCTTCAAGTGCAAGTTAGGTGACACCTCTCTTCTAGGCTTTATTATTACGTAACTCAGCAGGTGGATTCTTTGCAGGATGTACTTGAAACCTTTATAAAGTTGTACCAGCAGTGGGTCACATGTGTGCAAAAAGCTTTGGGATTAAAGCTGCCTTTAGAAAGTTAGCAAATGCCATGGCAAAGACATCAAAGTCTCGCTAAGAGAGTCAATATTTGATCTGGTGAAGTGAGCAAGACCTAGAAAAGCCAGATCAGGATTTAATTTAGCTATTGATTCTACTTCAAAATGAAGGCGCACAGGCTTTATTCACTGCCAAGCACGGGAGCATTGAGAGACCGGCAACCGCTTCCACCCCCCAATATTCCTGCTTCCATTTCAGCATCTGCACGCAGTTCTTGGACACAAGGGTATTAGGACAACGTCCAGGGGATGAAACAAAACCATTTTTTTAAATTTCAGCAATGATGGAGCACATTGAGGGTTCACCATCTGATATTTGGGTTCTGAGATAATACGTTCTGAGCCTCAGTAAAGAGAGGAAGTAAAACAATAAAACCCAAGGAGCTGGTTTTTCATCAGGTGGAAAAACAAGGTGAGTGAGTCGAAGGGTAAGGAAGCCCAGTGATCCTTTTCGGGGGAACAATCAAGAGTCACAATAAATGTGATGGACACCGAGTAGTCACTCTGCTAACAATCTCTCTGCTAATTGTGACTTAAAATTATTTAAAAGGTGGGTCTAACGACTTCGGTGATAAGAATATTTATGCCAAATTTAGCCCAACTGATGGACTGTTGAATTTGTGAATCACTCTCAAGTGAAGTGCCCAACAGAGAAAACCGTATTTCGAATGTCGAAGAATTAGGAAAAACACACATTGTGAGTTCATTTATTGTTTATCCTTTTTGTTTATTTTTTTTCCCAACCCTGTGTCTTGAACCCCAGCCCTGGTTTCCCACCCACCTAGGTGCCAGTTTCATATTTTGTAAAACATTCAGAAAATCTATACTTGTTAAGACTGCCTAATGGGGCATTTATTTGAACTATAATATGGAATATTACAACTTGAGTTTAAAATACTGCAGAAGAAAATCTATATAAATGTATGCTTATCTAGAAAATTGAGTATTATATCCTAAGTGTTTATACTATTTGTATTGAAGAAATTGCACTCAAATGATTCCTACCTTATACTCTTACATAAAATTCCTATTAAAATGTCCTTTTTAACAGCTAACCCAGAGGGTGAAGGGATAAAAAGATATTACCCCTACTAAATTACTAGGTAATTCATAGTAAGATATTAGATATCTTTAGTAAGATTAATGATAATCCAAAAGACCACAGAAGAAAAGATGAGTAAACATTGGCTGCTCACCTCCCAAGCAGGGAGGGAAGGGGGAAATTAAATACTCATTTCCCCTCTGATCCTGTCAACAGATGACTTGCGAAAATTTTAACTGAGTCAACTGAAACAAAATCTCTTTATGGCTTTTCAAAGGCCAATCATTAATGTGTAATGACTGACATTAGTTCACCATCCTGTGGGCAAAGACGCCTTTGTATCAAGCTGGGCTGACAGGGTGGGGAGCTGAAGCTTCAAAAAGTTATGGAGCTTCTGCCTTCACACAGGAGTCCAACACAATCTTGGTTTCATCAGTCTTTAGAATCAAATTGTCAAAATCCTTGATATGAAAATAAGAGCTCAAAAACTACCAAAAGCTTAGGGAAATGCAAATCAAAATTACAATGAGCTATCACCTCATACCTGTGAGAATGGCTGTCATCCAAAAAAAAGAAACGGTACATGCTGGAGAGGATGTGAGAAAAGGGAAAGCTGTCTGATTCACCGTGGGTGGGAGTGTAGGACGGTGCAACCATCTGGAAAGCAGCATGGAGATGCCTCAAAGAACTGAGAATGAAAATTCCATAGGATCCAGTTATTCCCCAAAAAACACAACAACACTAATCCGCAGAGACGTGTGCACCCACATGTTCATGGCAGCACAGTTCACAACAGTCAAGAGCTGGAAACCACCTAAACACCCATCAGCAGAGGAGTGGATAAAGAAGAATGCATTCTATACACACCATGGAGTACTATGCAGCCATCAAAAAGGGAGACCTTGCCATTTGCAGCAACATGAATGGACTTGAAGAGAATGATGCTTAGGAGATAAGCCAGAAGGAGAAAGACAGACGTAGGGTATCACTATATGAGAGGCAGAAAATGACATAAATTAAATAAGAGAGAGAGAGAGAACGCATTCAAACAGCAATGGACTCTTCGTGGTGGAGAAAAAAGGCAAATCAAAGTGTAGGAAGACATGGGGGAGGGGCGGGGGTAAAGGGGATTAATTGTAATGTAAGTAATTGTAATGTCAAGAGGAAAGCAAGCAAACAGTGGTCTTTTGTGCTATAAGCAGATGTAAAGCTACTATTATCCAACCTCAAAACAAGCTAATGCTAAAATGCAATATTGCTTCAATAAAATCAATTAAAAAGTGACTAATCACACACACAAGGGAGATAGCATTCATATTTATAAGGATATCTTACATGCAAATTAATAGATCTTGAGATGTCATTTTCACCTGAACTCTCACAATAGGTGTGCTTTCTGGAGCTCATTTTACAGATAAAGAAGCTGAAGGTCGGAGTTCTTATATATTCAAGGTCATAGGAGTGACTTGCAGCTCTCTTGCCTATTTCTCTTTATTTAGTGATTACATAATAGCCTACAGGGCTGCTCCTGCTAGGAAATCTCCTTGTTGAGATGGCAAATCCCCTCAATCCTAGCTAACAAAGAGAAGGAAATACTACACCAGCCTATAAATAGTCGTTGCAAATAAGCAAAAAAATCAGCTCCGCATTTCTAGCAATCTAGACAAAAAACCAGAAGAACAATAAGTTATCCAGCTCTTGACAGCTCTTAAAAGGAAGATTACCAGGGTTAAATGTCCTATAATCCCCTTCCACAACCAGGCCCACAAAGCAGACTTAATTTCACAGTGCATGTTCAAAAAACCTTCAGACACCTTTAATGAGTTTGCATCTTAATAAACATAAAAGCCATAAACATAAAATACAGTGTATCTTCTATATACAACTGGCTACTAACAGTATTATACTTTAATTTGTTGCAAAGTGAAAATAAATCACCATCATTCTGCATTCTCTTAGCAGAATGCTGGGAGTTCAGTGCATTCCAGCCCATTTTCTCCTTCTGAGATGCAGATTTCTGCCTCCCTACAAATGCAATGCAAGGAGTTAAGTAGCTCTCACTTCTCATTTCCACAATAACTATTTGTCTGCAAGGCTCTGGAAGCATGCAGCATGATTTAGAAAAATAAATAACTTAAAGTCCAGAGAAATAATTCTCCCTTTGTTTATAGCAGAAAAACGAGTTTGCAAAGACATCGCTCTTCTTCAAGTATAAATATTGTGAAATTTTTTAAGCTAAGATAATGTCTTCCCCCACCCCATCCTTATCCTAGAATTTTGTAAAAATAATTACAAATTATTCTAGATATGAGACAACACACTTTTCTGCCTTTAACTTATATTATATATATATATATATATATATATTTTAACTTATCAAGGCTTATTTGCCAAGCCAAGGTAAGATTTAAAAGCTATACGAAGGGTTTCTAGATTTTTAGGCAAATTTAAAATCTATTATTAATAAGCATTTTATAGAACTTTGGACTTGAATATTTAGTTTACAGAAAATGTACATATAAAAATCAAACGCTGACTACACTTTAAGCATTAAAATATGACTAGAGAACACATATATTCATAGAAAATCAGTAAATTTCCACATAGGTCTTATGATTAGATTTACTAATCTTGTCTTTCTACAAATACAGGTAATAAAATTGACCAAGCAATATTTCTGACAAATTCAATGGGAAAATTATAATGTCCACTTTTTGGTTCAGATTTGGTTTAAGAAAGGGTTCCATGACAGACTGAGTCCTATAAGCTTGAGATTTGCTTTGTTACGTGGTTCACCAACAAATAAGGAAATACTTCCACTTGAACATTCTTCGTCCAGTTCAGCTGGGAGAGTAGGGAGAAGAGGACTGAAATAAGTGATGCTATGGAAGCTAAGTTCTGCATATAGAATGAGCTCAGTACTCATGAGCTTAAAGAGGCACCTCATGAGAAGCTAGGTGTTTTCTCAATAAGTTCAGGAACTAGTCAGGAACTGCATCACCCACCTTTGCAACATTCTATTGGAAGCTGCAGGTAATACAATAAGACAAGAAAAACAGATAAAATGCATACCATTTGGGAAGGAAGAAATAAAACTTTCCTGGTTCAGAGGTGGCATGAATGTCTTTATAAAAATATCCAAAAGAATAATTAAAGAACTCTGGAACTGATAAGCAATTATAGTAAGAGTGCAGAATGTAAGATTGAAATATAAGTCAATGGCTTTTCTTTATACCATGATTGAACAAGAGGAATTTGAAACTTAAAAATCCAATACCATAAACATTCAAAATGAAATAGTTATCGATTTATCCCCCAAATGACAAGTGTTCTACAGGAAAATTACAAAACTCTAGGTGAACGAAACCGAAGAACTAAACAGATATTTCGTGTCCATGGACGGGAGGAACCAACACTGCCAAGATGTCAGTTCTTTTGAACTTGATTTACAGATTCAGTCGATATCATTCAAAATCCCAGAAATTATTTTATGGATATCAACAAACTGACTCTAAGGTTTACACATAAAGAGGGAAAAGATTCAGAATAGCCAAGCGACTATTAAAGGAGAAAAAACAAGTCAGACACCTGACACCAGCTGACTTAAAAAACCAACAAGCGAAGGTCAGACCGTGCATGTTGGAGAAATAATAGACACACAGAGTAGCAGAGAGAAAAAAACCCAGAAACACACCTCCTGCTGTCAGCGGATCTTTGACACAAGAGTAAAAGGCGATATACTGAAGCCAGGGCAGTCATTTCAACAAATATTGATGAAAAACTAGACGTCCACAGGCCAAAAAACAATGAGGACCCAATCCCGCCCCTTGACTAACTCAGAATGGATCCAGATCTCAGCCCAAAGGGCATGACTCTCAGGCTCCTGGCATATAAAGGAGAAAAGCCTTGACCTTGGCTATGACAATGACTTTCAGATAAAATACCAGTGATGAGATTTATACAATGAACTATGCAGAAGCCGGATTTCATAAAGATGAAAAGCTTCATGAAACACCGTCAGAAACAGAAGACAAGGTTTGGAGTGGAAAAATATACTTGCACAAAACACACGTGACAAAGGATTTCCACCCAAAGACACACGAAGAAATCTTAAAACTCAGCAATGAGAAAATGAACAACACAACGAAAAAATGGGCAAAGTGTTGGAAGAGACTCCTCACCAAAGACGGTATACGGATGGCCAACAAGTCTGTGAAAGCATGTCCACGCCATACGTTATACTAGGGGATCACAAATTAAAATATGATGTGAACCAATCACAACAGCCAAAATCAAAACACGGACAGCATCAAATGCGGGCGAAGATGTGCAGCTGGGGGAACGCTCATTCATTGCTGGTACGAAAAAAAACAGTACAGCTACTCTGGAAGACAGCAATATATCTACACCTACATACAGAAGGAGAAACATGCATGTCTAGAGATAATTTTCTGTGTAACTGCTGTATTAGATGCTTCTTAACCTACTAAATTGCCTCTCACCATATGATACAGCAATCATGCTCTTTGTACATATTAGTTGAAAACTTAATATCCACACGAAAACCTACACCCAGATTTTTCAGCAGTTTTATTATTCATCATTGTCAGACTTGGATGTCCTGGAGACGCCTGGGTCGGTAAGCTCGGGACACCCAAACAGCAGGGCATCACCCAGCATTAAAGAGACGTGAGCTGCCACGCTGTGAAAAGCCATGGAAGAACTTAAAATGTGTGTTACTAAGAGGAGAAGGCACTCTAACAAGTCCAGAGACTGTATGAATCCAATGTCAAACTGTATATGTAATTTATCATAATGTTTTACTTCCAATTGTGAGAGTATAAAGTTCATAGAAAATTAGGAAAAACACAATGGATATATATGTAAATAAACAAGCCAGTTTAAAAAGAAACACAAAATTGAAACAGATTTAAGCTAACTTCATGAAGAACCTTATTAAGAGAAAGATTAAGATACCATAAGACTAGTAATACCTATTTTTTGGGCTGTCTTTCACTGTGTTTTTTTTACAAGACCTACGAAAACATTTAACATTTATCATTGGAAAATCAACTGGCATTTGACTGCCTATTAAAATTTACATTTCTGACATCTAATGGATGGCCTAAAATGTAAAGTTCGCTTTGATGTGAAACACTGGTCAGTTCTGGGAGAAGAGGGCATGAGGACAGGCTTCTTCAGTGACTGTCTGCTCCACAAGCTGGGAGACACGGCTGGGACCCCAACAGCGGTCTCACAGGTGGGCCAGACCCGGCAGACACCCTGGCCATCTGCCTCTGCTCCACCCGCGGTCTTGATTCTGATCACTTCTCAGGAGAAGAGATTAAACCATGAGCTCAGATAAGATATGGGATTGAAATCTACACCTAAATCAAGGTCGTCTAGGGGTGAGTTATACCTTTTACAAACAGGCACCATAAAAAAATATTCATGAGCAAAGGGACATGATAAGGAGGAAAGGAGGAGGGAGACAGACGGAGCTCCTCCACCCAGGTGCCAGCAGCCCTAACCCAACCCTCATCTAGAGCAAGTTCCTCCTTCCAGCTTCTTTCACTCTTACCTTCCAATCCATGTACATATCACAGCTAATTAATTCCCACAAACATCCCCTTTATAGAACTGAATTTAAAAAGGACTCAACAAAAATGCAGCGAGCCCACTCATTGTAATTTCAGTTAACTTTCAAAAAGCTCATTTCCCTTCCCTGAGCTTTGATTTGGCTGTGGTACGATTTCACTTCTGTTCTCTTCTTCCTAATTTCCCAGGGAATGGGTTTCATTCAAATCAAGAAATTAATCTGAAATTAAATTGCAGGCTGTACTTCATGAGGTTAAAGTTAATCGAAATAAAAATTCAGTGTGTTACATACCAGGCAAATAGTCTTCAAACTTTCTCACAATATAATCTGGTCCAATTACCTCCCTAATTGAGCCTGATTTATTTATTTTTTTAAGTTCCTGTAGTTGAAATCATTTAACGAACTAAACACAAAAGTGAAATAGACATAGCTAATCTGTTTGGAAATTTATTCTTTAAGGAGAAAAATAACCATAGAAATCAGATTTGACACTTTCCATTTTGAATCCCTTAACACACTTGCACAAAAGAAAAATAACATTTACTTTCAACTACAGAGTAACCAAATTACAATGGCCAATTACAAACCTCGCCTTTACCATACTTTTCTCTTAAGTACATTCGTAACACGGATGAGAAAAACTGGCACCAATGACCGATAACGGGACAAATAGCAGTGGTTTCTTACTCTACATGTAATTCTTATTTTTAAGAGGCAGAAAGCAGGCATAGAGTCAGAAAGAGTGAAGGCAAGTAGGCAGGCAGGGAGAGGAGAAAGCAGCATTTACTGATTTATTATTTATCTTGGTGTCTCCCCAGCTCCACTCAGCCTCGAACCTGGGTCCTTGGGCTTTGTATGGACTGTGCTGCAGCCAGAGACTTAATGCCTGAGCCACCAGGGTGTGCTGATGCGTAATTCATTTTTATTTTTTTCAAGGAAAGATATAGGCTGTAATGAAGACAAATAGGAAGGCAGGCAGGAAGAGAAGAAGCAGCAGCATTTTATTCATTTTATTTAGTTGTTCATCTGGGTTCCCCCAGCCCTGAACCTGGGACCTTGGGATGTATGTGGACTGTGCCAGCTGGAGGCAGCAGGCTTAACCACTAAACCACCAGGGGTTGCCTAATTTTTAAAAACTATTGTTAGTGGAAGTTGGAAAGTAATATTCCTGATTCTAGCTAGTCTTCATAATTGTGAATAAAAGTGCATGAAATCAGTTTGACACCTCTCTGCAATTCCTTGCACAAGAATGTATCAGCTATAACTGGGGACCGCGCGGTACCTCAATGAATGATGTTCAATGTCTTGTATCTTTTCCTTGTCTTTGATAAGTCCTTGGACTTTAATTTCTCATATAGAGATTTAAAAATTTTTTCTTTACTATATAATGATAATAAAACCTTAATTTCAATAACCTAGAAATATGCACGAATATGGGAAACAGTCTAGTTCTTTCAGTAAGCTTCTAGCCCTGCCATAGGAATGTTTCCATAGGAATTATAAATAGGAGCTTACTAGTAATTATACTTGACGCAGAATCCTAAGGGCTGAAGCCAGGCTTTGCTGAGGTGAAGAAGAGCACAGAGACCAGGGAGGCACCCTAAACCTTAGAAAAGTGAAGAGTATTCCAAATGCAGAACATGAAACAACAAAAACATAAAAACATAAATAGCTAAAACCTGGCAATTGCACTGATAATGTAGTTTTTATGGACCTACTCATATACAAATGCAGGGAATTCATTTATATTTGTCTTTGGTGATCAAACACTGTACTTTATTTTAATAAAAACTTCTGGCAGTGAGCAAGTTCCAGAATAGAAAAGAAAGGCAGAGGGTCCATTTCATGGGAAAGAGACACCTGCCTTCATAACCACACTTCCTATCAACTGCCCATCGCTCTTAACCTGAAAACATGCGACTTCGCCGCTCATTCTTCTCTCAATAAACTTAGGGAGCGCCCATCTACTTCTCTCTTTTGGGAAATACGTTTGAAAACCTGTATCATCTTCCCTGAGAGCCTTCCTCCTCTTCCCAGTCAGAACTCACCCCTTCAGCCCCGGGTTCCACTGCCTTCTGCTTGAAACAGCGGCTGCAGTGTCCCCTGTACTGTCCTCCGTCACACGCCTGGGAGACGGTCTCCAGTTTCATCGCCACTTGTCACTCACGTCTCCGCTTGTCTCCTCGGCGAGTGATCAGCTCCTCAGGGACTTGACGGTAGCCGTCGGGTCCCCGCTGCCAGCTTCACATCCCAGACGGAGTCGCCTTCCAACGCCTCTTCCTCGACAGTCCGACGAGCACAACGAGCACCGCTGTGCTTCACGCAGAAACGTGAATGAGACCAGTTCCCCGAACTCAGTGAGTTTCAGTCCCATCGCATAACGAGGCCCACAAATAAATCACCGAAAGTAGGACTTTGCCCTTTCAAGCGGATTTCTTTATGTTTTCATTCCCTCCTCAGCATGACCAACAGCATCATCGTAGAGACATTACCCCAGTCGGCGGGCACTGACGACATCTGTCACTTCTCTACGTGACCACACGACGTGCCTCCCGCCACACGAAGAGTGAAGCACTGGGAAGACCCCTGTGTTCTGAGTTGAAGAAAGTCTCGTCAAGAGAGGTCAGCAATGGCCCGGACCACAGAGCTGGCAAAGGGTGACAGCCGTGATCACACCAGACCCTACTATCTCGGTGGTATAGGGTCAGAGGCTCTAGTAACAAACAATTGCCTCCTACAAAATACGCAGCACAGACTTGCGCTGACAATGCAGCCAATGAAGAAAGCTCAGCGCCCCCCAGTGCTGGTCACAGTTCACCTGACACGCTGCTCTGAGCGGCGGCTCTGGGTCGCAGCTGTGCGGTCTGCGGAGGCTCTGCTCAGCTCAGCGCCGGGAGGCGTCGGCCAGGGCAGCCCCACGGAGGGCCAGACCGTCCGCCTCCCAAGCGGCCCCTCCAGGACGGGCCAGCGGGGTCCAGCTGCCCTCGGCCAGCTCCGTGGGCCGAGGGCAGGGCGTCTGGGTTTCTCTCCCCAGGGGTCTCTCCTTCGGCTTACTCCAGATTTCTCCAGATTTCTTCTCCTGGTGCTGCGTTCTGAGCGTGGGCATTTCCAGGGGACCAGATGGACGTGCGCATTTTCAACGCCAGCTCAGAACTCGCTTCTGCTTCGTCCCGTTTAAAGCAGCAACTCCCGAGTTCACGGGAAGGGGACGCAAACCCTTGATGGTGACAAGGGTGGCGGCGGCGGCGGCAGAGCTCAGGACCAGCACGCAGAGTGGGAGGCACTGAAACGTCTTTGGTTTAAAATACAGCTTCCCCGAGCCCGGCACTGAGGTCCCGGCCCACGGTTCCCGGTCACGGAGAATCCCTCGTGAAGGCCGCGCTCACCTCACCGGCGGTTTCCTCGCCCGGAGTTCAGCGCTCACTGAGTCAGCGGGCTCGTGGATGCTTCCTTCCTCCGCCGAGTGTCCACCTTTTCCACCCGACTGTGAAGGCATCTCTGAAAGACCAACCTGATGTCCCTGCTGGAAACAGTTGTTCATGCTGAACCACACAGTGCTTTTCGGGACATCTTTAAATGCATGAGACACCTGCCTCTGATCCCCCAAGTCAATCCTTTCAAAACACGGGGCACCAACAGCCTGTGCTGGAGAGCTGCCTGCTGTGTGTCTTCTTCATCCCATGTGGCCTCCCACCTTCCAAAGCCAGAAGATGCCAGCTGTAAATGCAATTCAGTTCCAGCAGCTGGGAAGCAAGGCTTCCGCCTTCCTGGAGTGGGGGAGCCACCCAGATGAAGGTTCCTCGCTGACAGTGAGCAGGGAGGGAGGGGCGGCCACCGAGAGGACCGAAACGGGTATATGCCATGTGGAGGAAAGGCGATGACAGAGTCATCACTGTGCAGCAGCTTACAAATGCCTAGAAGCTGGAGCTGATGGGTTAGAGCTTGGCTGGCCCTGTGCTCCCTGGCAGAGCAAGAGGGAAAAGACACCTTTCACACGCAACTCTCAGAAATCAGTTTACACACAAAAACACATCACACTTTGCAGACGCCGGCATTCCAGCTCATGCTGCTAAGGTGATGGGCCCTACAGCGCTGACGATGATCCGCTAGAGAGACAGAGTTTCTAAGTCTTGCTAATTCTGTGTGTGGGCTTCAAGTTCCCCAGCTTTGCTTATTACTAAAGCTAAAAAAGCTTTGGTCTCCTGTGGGTCCAAGTTCCCTTTAGAAAATTTAGATTACACAGAAAAACAGAGATGTCAGATTCAGGAGGTGGAAAATCAATTTTACTTAAATTCGTTTTTCATGGGATCAACTATGACTTGCAATCTATTTTTCAATCACTAGAGTATCTTTAATAATACACACAATGAATACAAAGGCCAAGAACATATGTGACGGATAAGCACATTTCCTATTTAATGTTTCAAAATCTCTAAGTCATAGCTATCTGTACAAACTGAATTCCTACTCTTTCTAGTAAATGGGTGATACTTGCAAGATGCTTAGTTCTACCAGCAACGCTCTGATAAGTTGCTGCGTCTAGTAATGCAGCTGCTTAAAATAATCTGCGCATCATCTGCGCCGACCTGATCTCTCTTTTTTTCAAGGGAAAGGTGCAGGCAGGCAGGCAGGCGGGCAGGAAGGAGAGCAGAAGCAGCCGGCAGGTAGAGAGAGGTGGAAGAAGCACTTCATGTATCTTATTAAGTGGTTCATCTGGGCCGTCCCCGCCGCCCCGGGACATGAATCTGGGACCCGGAGGTGTGTGGATGACGTCTCACCCCTCCTCCTCCAGGGCGCGCCTCCTAGCCTGGCCTCCAGGCACCAGCCGTGGCCTCTCTCCCTGCGAGGCCCATGACCATGACGCTGCCCGAGCCTGAGCGCCGTCTGACGTCTCTCCTGTCATCCCGGGAAAAAGAAAGCAAGCACAAAACGTGTTTAGAAATCCTCAACCTTCCATTGTTCATTAAATGCAGTCATGTCCAGATAAGGAAGGAAGACCTAGGAACAGCATCGCCATCGTCTAACTCATACACGGAGGCTGTCGGGGAGCCAGCTGGAGCCAGCCACGGAGCAGGATGGTAAGAGAAGCCCAAGTAGGCAGTCGAATGGCTCCCCAGAGAATGTGGGGTGCAATGTGACAGCCACCTCTGGGGTCACCACCAGTCATTACCACAACCCCACAGAAACTGCATTTAAGTTTTTCCAAAGTCGTTTAAACTTGGATGTGTAAATAATCATTTAACAATCCCTGGAGAACACTGAATAAAATGAAAATTAATTGCAAAATCGGGGTACAGAGGTGTGACCATGCTGGTCCGTATCATCATCAGCACCAGCCTCCAGAAAAGTCACCCTGCTTCATGCACCTCAGGACCCTGCTTCTCTCGAAATGCTTTCAACCAGAAGCACGACGCGGTTTCTGCCTCCAAGAGACACACCTGAGAACTTCTGGGTCCGCCACCTGTTTCAGCGCATACCCAGCCCCCAGCGCTGCTCAGGAAAGCACGCAGGTCCAGTTTACGGTCTGGTGTAGGCGCAGAGCTAAGAGCGATCTGGGAGCAGCGGGATTTCAGAGCCACGGTGCACAGAGAGATGCGTTTCTTGCCAGGAGGGAGGGAGGGAGGGGGGTGGGTAGGTGGGTAGGTGGGTGGGCGGGTAGGTAGGTAGGTGGATAGGTAGGTAAGTAGGTAGGTAGGTAGGTAGGTATGTAGGTAGGTAGGTAGGTAGGTGGTAGAGGTAACAGGAAACGTGCTGCCTCTGACCTATCACCGCCCACGAGGGCAGGTCCAGTCTACAGCTTTGCCCTCCAATCCCAGTCCCTTTAGAGAGTGTGCGAAGTGGGAGGACAGGGAAGCAGGGACGCAGGGGAGAAAGCGCACCGCCTCTCTTCCAGGGGCCGGGAGAGGTGCCGGGGCCACGGGGCCAGCTCAGCTCTGGGAGCAGCTGCAGCAAGCACAGCAAGAGTGAATGTCTGTGAAGAGCTTACACGAGCTGGGAAGGCAGGTGGATTTGTTTCTTCTTTCTCCAGTGTTTTCCAGCACAACTCTGACCACCACCTCCAGGGGACACGAGGCTGAGTGTGAGGGACTCTGCCAGCTCACAGCTGCTGCGGAGCAGACCCAGGGTCGAAGGGAACCTGGCCGCCTGCTATGTCCCCTCGCACTCTGACCAGAGAGCACACATCTCATCTCGGAAGGGGAGGCCAGGGAAAGAGCAGCAGCTGAGAGGTGGGGGTGTGGCGGGGTCCGCAGGAAAGACAGCTGAGGACGCCATCAGGGAGCGGCAGGGGCTGCAGGATGCAGGCGGGTTGGCCTGGGCGGAGAGGGAGGGCTGAAGTCCGCCCACCCAGCTTCCGTTTCCGGCTGCTCTCCTGGTGCTGCCTTCACCTACCAGCTGATGAGCTCCACGTGGGGAAATCCCAGGATTCCCCACGGGTCCCCACGGGTCCCCACGGGTTTAATTCAAGCACAGGGATGCCCTCTTCTTGTGAGCATCGCAGCTGGAAGACAAGCTCAACCACAGCTCATGAAAAACATCAATCTGGGTGAGCCCTGTGCTAATGTGCGAATGTGAAAACCTGTAGCGGAGACAGTAGGGATTCTGACTTCCCTTCAAATAATGGCTGTGGCCTGAGACGGGATGCAGCGGCCCAGCAGACATGCAAAGCTGAACACCAAAGAATGCTCTCACGCAAAGGTGTTTCAAAAATAAGACCCGGGAGAACCCAGACAAAGGTGGTGTTTACGTCTCCTTGGAGAAAGATGTTCTTCCTAGGAGGGAGAGGGAGCAGACAGCTGAAGGACACACATAATTTGGTGACTTGTTTAAGTGTCTAAATGCCCACATATACGCTCAATGTCAAGTTCACGGAGAACATAGTGCAGATTTCACTAGAAGAAGCTTGGTGATAATTAACACACATTCTATGTCTGAGAGCCCTGCTGGCCAGCATCACACAGCGGGGCCTGGATTAATGGCTTCAGATGAGCAGAAATAATGCCCGGGGTCTGAATTGGTTTTCCTTCTTCAGCACAGAGACACAGAGTCCACTCACATTGCAACCACATTGATTTTAGCTTCCTGCTTAGCAGGTGCCTACTAGCTAAGCACGAAGCCGGCAGGTCTTTATTAGCCTTTCTGCTGCCGAAATCCTACTGTGTGTTTGGCATTCAATCCAAGTTCTTTTTAAAGCTATATCTGCCAGCAAAGTTTTCAAGAAACATCACCTATAAATAAACTTCCATCTTATAAATATGTGGTAAGAGAATTTTCCATAGAGATTAAGCTAGCTGAGGTATTTTTAGTGCAGGGTGAATAATTAAAAAACAAACTCGTCGGATAGGCTGTGAATAAAGGCGATTGCTTACCAAGGGGAGCCTTTCCTACCACAGCTGACCAGCTACAACCCACAGCCCCCACGGGCCCCCACAGGCCTTCCTGAGACCGTGTGGGTCAGGCTGGGCCCTGCTCCTGAAAGGCAGACTCAGACATCAGACTGTCCAGCTTCAAGAATCAATATTTCCAGTACCTACACCAAATACACGCAATCGCCAGCAGCCTTGTATTTCTAATATTAGGTTTTTTTCTCTGCAAAATCTTCCAATTAATTTGGAACTTAAAAGTCCCAAATCGGTATTCTGCTCAGTTCAGCTGCTGTTTCAAAATAAGTAATTTTCTGCTTTATTTTTTAGCCTCACTTTTTCATCTCTAACTTGAGGAGCTTGACATGGTCAGTTCTCTGGACTGTTATTGTTCCCAAAGGTATGCCCTTAAGAGCTTCGAGGGAACTCAGTGAATGCCACCTCTCTTCTCAGATGAGCTTAGGCCAGGTGAGCAGGAAGACCCTGAGTCTCAGATGGAGCCTGAGTCCCTGCAGCCGGGAAAGTCGGCCTGGACAGCGGGCGGCTGAGGGCCCCTCGCATGCTGGGTGCTGGAGTTCAGGGCCAGGCAACCCGGGACAGAGCAGGGCCCCCCAGAAAGCACAGCCTGGCCAGACTGCAGTCCCACTGTGCGCAGGAGGACACGGAGTGGCCGGTTCCGGCACAGTTTTACCGACTCACTTCTCCCCACTGCGGAGCTAAGCTGAGCGATGGTGAGACCAGGTGTGTTCGGGCAAACGTTTTGCAGGAAATCAGATGTGAAGAAGAAACATTTCCCTTTAACAAACTAAGCTGAACCTGCTGTCATTTCCAGCTCTGAGGCAGGAGACCCTGAAGGCGGAGTGATTTCATTAATTACAGCCGTGGGTGCCGAGCAGGAGGAGACTGCTTTCCAAGCTCTCAAAGCACTTTCTTACTCAGAAGAGAAGGACTCACACTTTCATCCTGCTTTCTCTAACCGCAAAGTATCTAGTATCAATCTTCATTGGCAACCAGATTTTTCACTAGAAAAACAGAGTAAACAGACAAGTGCACATTCGATGCCTTATTTAACATCAATTCTCGTATGATGCACTAACTGGTCACCCGAAACAAACCACAGACACTGACTCTTCTGAAACGTTATGTGTACCAAGCGCAGAGCAACTCATGGAGGAGAAGTCGTTCCTTCAAACTCTTTATACCCTGCTTTCCTCCTTCGATGTTCTGAAGATGGTCCTCGATCAACAGTTACAGGACAATCGAATTCTTTTTAGCAACTGCTTAGCAGTTCAAAGCAGGGATCTGCCACAGCGGGACTGGTGCGGGGTGCCGTTCGTGGACACGGAGCTGGGATCTGGTGACTTTAGTGACACCGCTCATCCCTTACAGGCTCATGATCGGGAATCTTCCTCAAAGGGAAACTGGGTCTTCAGAGCCAAAAAACACATGCTTTTCGCCGGCTGAAAGTTAGTGAAATTCCTGCAGACCGGCCTACACCAACACACTCGGCAGAGGGCTGAAGGAGCGTCCTGACACTGTCCCTCCACCAGGGACCCCCAAGCTTAGTCCCTGCGGCTGCGGCATGTACAGCTACACAGGAGCATGTGTTTCTCTAACAGTGATGAGACTGAGCCTTTTCCCTCCACGTCGCTCCGATCCATTTTCCTTCACCTGCTCTTTGCTTCATTTTCTGTTGGGTGGTGAACATTTGCCTCATAGTTTAAGAATATGTCTTTGGCACCCTTTTCTTTACAAATATTCTACAAGCATTTTATGTCATTCTAGTTTGTGCCTTTAGTAGCACAGATTTTTTTTAGAAGAAATAAGATTCCCTTTCTTGAGTGTATGTATATTTTGATAAAATCTATGCATTTTATATTATTTTAGGTATTTTTCTAGTTATCTTCAACACGTTGAAAACAGCCTTTTGCGGTTTTGATTGGAAACAGAGCACAGCATAGATTAATGCGTGGAGAACTGACATTTTCACAAATCCAAACCTTCCTCTCCCAAAACACGCCACCTGCTAACACGTACTCAGTCACCCCTTTAGGCCACGTCACGTTTGGAAGTTTTTCATGTGGGTCCTACCTATTTCTGAATGATTTCCCCCTTGATACGTTATTCTATCTGTTGATAATATACATGGGGATCTTCCTCCAAATCTAAGTGGCGCTTTCATGGGTCTACAAACACAAGATCTGTTTGCTTTTTAAAAATAGATTCCTTCTCAAGGCCTCATCTTTTTTTTTCACTTGCTTTCAACGAGCTTTTCATGTCCCATAGATAATGTCTTCCTTTTCAAATAATGATAACCTCGCAGTGAATTTGAAACATGGACAAGATTTGGCTGGGAGCTCTGAATGTCGCCCGGCGACCATGAGTGCGATCACAGAATACAGGTCGTCTGCGTCGTACCTCCCAACAAGGGCCTCTAGTTACCTTGAATTCGAGTTTACTGACTATGGAATTCAGTAAAGAGGTGGCTTTGTTTCTTCAATGAGTGACTTTCACAGTGGAAAAAAGGCAGTGCAACTCTGACAAGAATTTGGTCTTCTCTGCACTGGCTTTATGAATTCTCTCAGTAGGATCTATGGACATGTTGGGAATTTTAATAGATGTCAAAACCCAGACATCTCAGTGACACAGACAAGCACGCTTCACGTGCTCACGCAGGAGGCTGAGGGCGGGACACCAGATGACACTGGCCTGGCCCAGAGCTGCCATCTTGCCATCCGTTAGCGTCGATGGCGGCAGATGTGAGCACCGCCCCCGAACACAAGAGCCACTCCTGGAGGCGGCGGAGAGAGGGCCCAGCGGGCGGAAAGCTTGGGAACGCGGAGGAAGGGGAGGGCGTCGAAGGTCTGGAGTCAGTGACGACAGCCCGTGAGCATCAGCTCTGTAAGCAGCGTCTTGCTGGGATGTGAGCCTCCTTTCACAGATTATCCTGCTGTTTTTCACACATGAGAACAGAGGTGCGTGGTATCAGCAGACACCACATGGCCTGCAGAAACCTAAAATGTTTTCTCCCTGGTCCACGGCGATCAAGCTTCTCAACCCGTGTTCTTGGTCACGTCAAGATCAAGTGCACAAGAACAGCCCATGAGATCCTCTCCAGTGTGTGCGCACCCGTGTGGCGTCAGCGGGAAATATCCGGGTAAGTGGCGTTGGAGCAGACGGGGCTGACGGAGAGCAAGACAGGGATGGCCCACCCCGCCGCGCCTGCTCCAGGGGCCGCGGTTGACGGGACCGCGGTTGACGGGACCGCGGTTGACGGGACCGCGGTTGACGGGACAGCAGGGCTGGGCCGCCCACGGCCACACGGAGGGAGCCTGATGCAAGCTCAGCAGCGCAGAATGCGGTCGGTCACGGGACTGTCGCTAGAAGGCGGCAGCACCAGTGTGGGAGGTGAGGGACACGCGTCTGGTGTTTGTCTAGGAGTTTGTGGAAGAGGAGCGCGTGGAAGGAGTCAGGGCGTTAGTCCGGGAATGTGGCTTTCTCAGCTTTGAGCGGCAGGCGCGCCAGCCCGTGTCTGCGAAGGCGAGTGCTCTGGATTTCCCTCCCAAAGGGAGGGAAGCGGCTCAGGAATAAGCTAAGGACAGCAAGCCCAGGTAGGTGCTGAGCTGGAGACGGGAAAGGGAAGAAAACTTTGGGAGGGTTACGAAGAAAAAACACGGGCTTTGTCCAACATTCTGGAGACACTTGAAAACAATACTGCTGGGAGCGCCGGGGCCGAGGGAGGCGTCCTGAACTGAAGAGACGTGTCAGGCCGGGGAGACAGCGCACAGCTTTGACGCCAGTTTGGCCTTAGTGAAATCAAGCTCTAGACAAGACCAGGGGCGGAGTGAAGACTCCTATCGCAGCAGCAGGAGTGCCGCGCTGCAAGGCCTTGGGGGCCAGGATGCTGGTGCGGAAGATCAGAGGCGGCCCGGGCTTCTGGAGGCACCTTTGCATCGCAGGATGTTTCCAGTGAACCCAGCACCTGCTTTCTCTTGAAATAACCAGGAGACTGGCTCTCACTGCCCCCAGGTCACCTGGCAGGGGCTGGGGGAGCCGGGGGAGCCCCCAGGATGGGCTGGGTCCCCCTCCAGGGGCCACGGGACCCTGTGCTCTGAGGCGTCCCATCCTTGAGGCCAATTTATCAGCCCAGGCGATTGTCACGGAACTGGATCTACAGTTTTCCTGAGCAGAGAAACACTTTCCCAGCCCCACCGCTTACTAAAGGAGGACAGGAGGAAGGCTGAGGCCGGCTTCAGGGAAACAAGGGGGCCTGTGTCTGTGACACCTAACAGGAGCCTTACAGATGAAACAGAAATGCCTGCCTGGCGGGCGGCTCCCGTGGACACAGGGTTTCTGCAGTCGAACCCCTGATGCAAGACACGGCGAAGAACGGGCAAGCTCTGCTCCCAGACGCTCCGGCACAGCCACGTTCGTCTGTCTGGTAGTGTCTTCGTGCGGCCGCCAGGCGAAACAGGCGCAGAAGGTAACTAGGAGCAAGGTTGCTTTCGGAATATGAAGAAAACACTAAAGGTCCATGAAGGAACCTGAAGGTCTTAATGAAATGCGAGCTGTTTCGAAGCGTCGACTGGATCCCAGGCTCCCGCCGTGGAGGACACACAGCCTCCCCTCCCAGAGAGCTGGGGAGTGACCTGGAGATGCACAAATGGCCAGAACTGGGGTTCATGCATCCTGTTTCTGTGTCCTGAGGGGGCTTTGTCTCAGAGAAGACTTTGTCTAAGATTTTCCTAGAACTCTGCTGTCTGAAAGCACAGCAGCTCGAGGCGACCAGCTGGCTCTGTGACTCCCACACTCGTCGGTCCCTCAGGCCCTGCGGCCGGACCGCCCCCCGTCCACACCGGCCCACCCGACGCCTGACTGCCCTCCCTCCCATGACCCTGCTCGCTATATGGGAAGTGTGTCCTAGAAACGTTTCAAATAAAGATCTTTTGAGGTCTGGAAGCATTGTTTCCAAGCTGGAAAGACTGCACAGTGATCTTCAAATTGCCTAATAACATCGTGTTTTTCAACAGAGTCCACTGCAGTTAAATTATAGGTTTCCTTCCTGAACAAAATAAGCATCCGAATACGGTGACTAAGTAAATAACTGTGTTAGGAGTGGACAATATCCTGGCTGTGTAAAGTCCTCAGCGGCTATGACACTAAATTATCATCAGAAAGCGAGGCTCACAAATTGTCCACAGTCCCGTGAAACAGCCAGGGGAGGAAGGGGCGCGGTTCACCTCCGGTTTATTAATATCACCTTCTATTTACACAGGCTCTGTCTCTGAGGCACTCCAATAATTTTTCAGACAGTATCCAATTAATCTCTAGCGACGTAGGTGGCAGTATTTCAGATTAAATTATCTTGCAGTCACTCCCTTATTAAAAAAAGAAAAAAGATGTCAAGCAGATGACAAAGCATCTTGTCAAAAATGATTCCACAGCTGAAGCAGCTTTGCAAAAGAAGTGCTCCTGCAAATCCAAGTTTATGCGCCACCCAGCCTGTGAGTGGTGACCATCTCAGAGGACTTGAGCGCAGTCTTATCAAGAAGTTGAGCAGTGAGCAGACTCTCAGGGTGGTCACAGGACAGGGAGCAAACAGGGACTCCACGCAGGGTCTCA
>RJWH01008540.1:0-29671 GCA_004363575.1 Solenodon paradoxus
CTGACTTAATAACAAGTATGATTCTCAAGTAGGGAGGTCAGGACTGGAGATTTTTTAAAGGTGGGGGGTCACTGACATCTAGAGAGCATTTCATAGTAAGAGACTAGTTGAGGTTACCTGGGAAATGAGTGTAGACATAGAAGAGAAAATGTCAAAGGACTGAGTCCTGATGTTTAGAAGTTGAAAGAGGAGGTAGGGAATGCACTAAAAAGAAGAGGGAACAGCCAATGAACTAGGACAGAAACCAGGTGAGCATTATCCTGGAAGCCAAGAGCGAAGTATTTCAAGGAGGTAATGATCCCACACCTGATGTTTTTGAAAGGTCAAGAAAGATGACGACAGTGAAGGGATCGAATAATTCAGTAATCTGGATGCCACTGCTGACTCCTGACAAAAGGAGTTGTACTGAAGTGGTGGGAGCTCTAGCCTCATGAAGTAAGTTGAAAAAGAATGGGACATGAGTAAGTGGAAACAGGGTCTATCATTTCAAGATATTTTGCTGTAAAGAGGGCAGAGAAATACGACAATAATTGGAGGTGTCATGGGGTCAAAGCAAAATAATTAAGGCAAGTGTGTTTTAGAGTATAATTATGGGGTGATGGGCATAACCTACTCAAATGCATTGAGTTAAACCTAATTAAGTATTATAGGTACTATTGTACAGCCTCGGGACCATAATTTCCTTAGCAACGCTTACCATATGCTTTCAAGTGGCTGAGAAACGGAAATTTGCATAATTATTATCCAGATATACTTCTATTCATTCTTCTTTCCTTGTCCTATTTTAGCATGAACCTCAATAATATTTTTGACATTGATGATAAATAAACTTACCAATGGAGAGACCGAAATACTTGTGTCCTAGAAGGTGTTTTACAAGATCCTTTTGTCATTAATCCCTCCCAAAGATGTGTGAGGCAAAGTGAAGACCCGACCATCCCACCCACAACTAATTTTCAATATTGCTAATAAAAAAAACTCTAATGTAGGCCAGGGTGCCAGGTCAAACCTTCCTTCCTCTCAGAAGAGGCAATGGCGCTCTGTGATGTCTTCGCTCTGCCTTTTGTAGGATAACCTTGAGTTTGCAGCATATTACGCAATTCTGCAAAGAAGGCATTGAACTGATCCTTTCTATTTTCAGATTCAGCAGGTTTGGTCCTACAAAAAAACAAAACAAAACAAACATACACATACACACACAAAAAAACACCAAAACAACACAAAACAAAAAAAACCAGGCAAGACTATTAATGTTTAAGAGTAGGGTTGGGGATTCAGATAACGGAACAATGGGTGGAGAGAAAGGGCAATGCTCATGTCAACATTTGAGCAAAAATTCAGTCCTTTGGTCACTCAACGGGACAATAACTTAATATCAAAACAAAGAAACAAAAGTCAATCTTATCCCCCTTAGACAAGGAGGCTCAGGAATAAGTCGGGACTATGTGTGTCTCTCTTGACATTCATGGCAAAGCCCAGCACATTGTCTGGCACCATGATGTAAGAATTATATAAAATAAATGAAGTCCAAATTAATTTGTACTTAGTGGTGGGCAATTTATTCCATCATATAGTCTTACCTGTTTTTACAAGAGTACTTCTGATTACAGAACATTCTTTCGAAATGATCTACACAGTTACTCAAGAGGCTCTCTCAAAGCCAGTGTTCCTTCTCAGAGGCTGAACAAGAAAATATTAATTGAATTTTTTAACCTTTAAAAACCAGATCATACTGAAAACTTTTGATAGGCATTTTGATTAGTTCTCTTGAATTTACTTTAGGTGGTTGAATTGGAAAAATAAGGTGATTTATCTTCTCAAAAGTAAATGAATTTAAGCTCTAGGTAAGCCAAGGCTCCCAAACAGGCCTCTAAACCTATCAGGGAGTGTATCTACCAGTCACGATAAGGTATGGAGGACACGGTTTCATGAGAGAGACTGTCAGGTACAAAGGTAATATACTATGTATTATAGTAGAGTTTGGGTTAGGGGTGTGAGAAACCCAATAGAGAGACCAAATGTCCCTGAGTGAATCAGCTCTCCTGGAGGAAACAGGATTTTGCTAAATGTGAAATGGAAACCAAGGATGGAGAAAAGAGCTTGCAGGGAAATATGAGTCAGTTACGAATTCATACCTCTTTTTTTCTCTGTTATCCTCATCCATTATTCAGTGATGTAAGAAAGAATTCTGAAATCAAAATAGAGCAACATTTTACTAGGAAATCAGTTTATGATGAGTCATAGTAAAGCAATAAGACTAATCCAAATCCTCAACTGCATAACACCTTTCCCTCAAGAAATGCCTCCTTCTTTTAAAGATAGAATTTCATTAAGTACCAATAACCCTCTCGTAAGTTATACAGATATTGAAGAACTGCTTTATTGTGTGATCCCAATGAATGTTTATCATAACTACCATAGAAATGAATATATTTGAAAAAGTTACAAAAACATTCTGTGAAGTTACACAGTGTATGTAGGTCTAATTCCATTGCCTTAAATTCCTTTAACTCTTACTAATTTAAAAAAAAATTCTCAATGATTCAAAGATAGATATGGATTGATGGCTTCATAACTAGTCACACTTTCATGCCACAATAGATAAAATATGCATTGATTGTTGGTATCACAGGAGGCCATAAAGAAAGGCCCTGAAATCACCAAAGTCCTATGCTTTGAATTGTCTAACTAAACTCAGACATAACCCTAATGCCAAAGTCTCAAGGTAAAAGTCAATGACATTCAAATATATACATGTTAAACAAGAATAAACAGTTACAATATAGCAAACATACTTTCAATAATCTAAAGAAATTAAGAAACAGCTCAGGGGGTCCAACACTGGGAAGGTATTGACAAAGTTGGTTAGTACACCAACCAGTGGCTGCTCTGGGGATGGGGGTGCGGGTGCACCCTCTTGGATGAAGGAGAATCCAAGCAACAAAATTTCCTAAATAGTTCTAAATATCAGAAAATATTCAGAACTGAAGTATTGAAACGACTTTTAAAAATCTCTAAAATGCAGCTAAAGCAGTACCAATGAATTTATACCCTTAAATGCTCATTAGAAAAGAATGAAAACAAACAAGCCAAGCAGTCCACAAATAAGCTGTAAAAATAATAGTAAAGTTAAATAAAGAAGGAACAAATAAAAATGAGACCAGAAAACCACACAATAAAAAAAAATGAAGCTATAATAGAGCAGGCTAAAAAAAATGTTTCTTTTTTAAAAACCCAATAAACTACAACAATGTTATAGCAGATTTATCAAGAAATAATGGAGAAGCCACATTTTGGAATCAAAAGTGCATACCTATGGATAAGAGGTGGTAAAAATCAGTATGATGAATTCTATGCCCAGAAATTTGAAAAAATGCAAAATGGAGTATTTACTAGAAAACTGCATTTTACCCAAACCTATTTAATACTTCGAAGAACATCTGAATAAGTCCTATAAATGACAAGAAATTAACTCAGTAATTAAAATTTATCTTCAGAAAACATGACCAAATCTAAACAAAACAGCTGTGATACACTCACAGATGGAAGTTTACAAACATTTAAATAACAGGTATTTGCATTTCGTGGAAATTATGCCAGAAAACAAAGACGTCACTCATACAATTCATTTTATAATCCTAGTATATTTATTACAAACAAAATAGAGCAGCATTAGAACAGTTTTGTGAGCTAATTTTGCTTATTATCCAGATTCAAAATCCTAAATAAACACCCTCACCCCTCACCCCATGGTTCAGGCAGCTAAGGAGCAAGCTATGAAAGACATGAACTGGACTGGAAGTGGGAAAAATTCCTAAATCCTAAATAAAATGACCAAACCTAAATCACCAGAGTATTTAAATATTTCAGCTAATTCTAGAAATACCAGCATGACTCCACATTAGCAAAACTGTAATTCAAGATTACCGGACAGAAAGAAAACAACAGAATGTGACCATCTCAGCAGATGCAGAAAATGCATTTGATGTAATTCAATACACAAATACAGTTTTTAAAAATATCCTTCATAGAAATATTTTGTACTACTTTTGTATTATTTTGTAAGTCTGGAATTGTCCCAAAATGAAATGGCTTTTAAAATGTAAAAACTTTCCCCCAAAAGATCAGAAATATCTAATGTCCAAACTTAAGTAGTTTTCTATTCGATGCTACAATCTAATACACTGCCATGAGTCTCAAAGCTTTAATAAAGTTCTGTGACAGTCCCCCCAACCGCCCTGCAAAGGCTTAACAGACTAGGTATAGACAGGAACTCCCTTAATCTGAAAAAGGGAATTAATCAAAAACATAAAAAGATCATACTTACTGGTGAAACATTAAAGAAATTCTTTAGATTCAGGAAAAGTCAAGAGTGACTGCTAAAATATTTACTATGAGTTCTAAAGGTACTAACCGATGCATTAAGATAAGAAAAATAAATGAAATAATTCTTGTAGAGGAAAAATAAAATGGTCTTCATTCATGAACACTGACTATCTGCACAGAAAATCCAAGAAATTCTGCAGTTTACTAGAGATAATAAAATAATACTTCAGCAAGGTTGCTATATACAAGATTAATATTTAAAATTAATTTTGTTCCTATACATTTGCAATCAAATTAGAAAATATTTCCTCAGAAATAATATAGCAACGAACATGTATAGGGATAACTGCTTATGACCATGGAATAACTGATATGGGAATAGCCCTCTAGCCATGAACAACTAGGACACTGGACAAATGACAGGTCCAGAGATCTACCTAAAAGTACTTCCAGATCATGGTTCAGGGAACTAAATCCCAAGTAGAGTACACTGGTCTCACTAAGATTAAGAGACAAGAGATAAGAGTTCAGGAAAGTCAAGATAGCTGAAATTTGTGGAGTAGAGTACTAGAAAGAAAAGAGCTATAACCGAAGAAAACAGTAAAAGATCTCCAGAAATCTGAATATAGGTTCTTTTGACTCACTGGCTAACTAGTAAGCAGTGTCCATGGAAGATGATACTCAAGGAAGAGCTAACAGAGAAAGAACAAACACAATGAATTCAAAACTGAATAATAATCACAACTTACACATAACTCAAAGACATTTGCATTTCATCCAGAAGAATAGAGAAAAAACACCGAAAAAAATGAGCCAAGTCTCATTGTGGAATAGTATCAGGCAATCTAAAATATATGTAGCCAGTTTCCCAGAAGGGGAAGGCAACATTTGAATAATGACCAATTTGATCCACACCGAATGAAAAATATAAATCCATATGTTCAAGAAGCTCAGTAAATTAAAAAAAAATAAACACAAGAAACTCACCAAGGCACATTATAAACAAATTGTTGAAAACCAATTAGAAAGAGAAAATCTTGAAAGCAAACAGAAATAAAAGACACATTGAATACAGGGGGTGGAAAAGAATCTCCTCTAACGGCGCACTCTGGTAGAGTAGTAGTTAAGTCAATCTTCTCTAAAGGAGTACAAGCCACATACCCCCGGGGCTGGAGTCCTGGGTCCAGTTGGAGTGGTGGGGTGACAAACGTCTAGTGTGAACAACTAAATAAAAATAAAATAAAATGCTTCTTCCTCCTCTCCCTGCTTGTCTGCTTATTCATTCCTGCCTGCTCCTTTCCTTTAAAATAAAAAAGAATTTCTTTTTTTTGAGATTGACTTCTCATCAGAACAACCCAAGGCAAAAGAAAATGAAACATCTTTAAAGTGGCGGGGTATGGGTAGGTAGGGGGAGATCAACTCAAGATTTCTATATCCAGCAAAAATATACCCTTTGAAGAAACTGAAGGTAAAATTGCCATCTTCAGATGAACAGAATCTGAAAACACCAGACCAGCACAATACCACTACTAGAAATTTTAAAGGAAGGACAGTTGACTCCTGAACAATGGGGGGTGGTGTATGGTTAGGGGCACCAATACCTCCACACACACCTCTGACCCCGTGTAGTCAGAAACCCATATATAATTTAGAGTCAAGCCCCCGTATCTACAGATTCCACACCTGCAATTCAAAATTGGTTGAACCCATGAACTCTGAACCCTCTGATAAAGAGAAATCCTCCTACAGGAGAACTGCAGCAGCTCAAATATGTGTACTTCCAGGGTCAGGCAGAAGGGAAAGGCAAGAGATGAAAACACAGATCTAATAAAGAAATGAAAAGCACTGGTAATAATAGATGTGGATAAATATCAAAGAATTTTATCATCTAATTTCTTTAAGATAAGTGACATGAAAGCAAAGTACTGTAGGGTTTATATGATATGTAGAAGTAAAATCTATGACAATAACAACACAAAAGACAGGAGGGTAGAAAATAAAAAACTATTATAAGGTACTGACATTATACAGGAAGTGGCACAATATTAATCCATGGCCAATAACAATGAATTAAATTATAGACTACCTAGAGCAACAAATAAAGCACACAGGAGATATTGACTATAAACCAAAATAAAAAAGTGAAATACTAATTAAATGCTCATTTAATCCAAAAGAAAGCAGAAGACAAAGAGAGCAAAGATCAAATAGGAAAAGCAGAAAACATTATCACAAGATGGTAGACTTATACCAAATCATATTAATAATTATACTAACTGTCAGTTGACTAAAGACTGAAATGTAAAAAGTCTGGGGCTGCCAAAGCTGAATAAAAAAGTTAGACTAAACCTTATGTGTTTACAAGACACTTATTTTAATTATAAAGGCATAGATAGGCTATGAGTAAAAAGGTAGCACTAAGTAACACCAAAGATAAAAGGCTTGAGTGGCTAGCTATTATGAAAATTTACTCCAGGATAAGGAATAGCACCAGGGAGAATGGGGGGCATTCATCATGATAAAGGGGTCCCTAATTACAAAACTTCAGAAGTGAAAACCGAAAGAAGAAATACACAAACCCACAACCAGAGTTCAACATTCTCCTATCAGTAATCAACAGAACAAGTAAAGAGAAAACAAGAATATTGAGGACTTAAAACATTGCCAACAAACTCGGCCCATTTGTGTATGGAATATTAATTCCCAGCAATTGTAGAACATTATCCATTCTATATGAAATAGTCATAAAAACTCAAAATATGCTGGCACCAAAAAAGTTTCAATAAATTAAAAAATATTAAAATCATATGAGTTATGTTTCCTGATCAAAACAAGAAATAATAATATACCAATACTTGGAAAATGTCCAAATATTTGGATAGTAAATAACATATCTGTGGGCCATTCTAAATAATCTGTGAGTCAAAGAAAACTTTGGAAGATTAAACAAAGAAAATCAGATAATATTTCTCACTAGATGACTATCAAATTAATTTTAATTACAAAAACTTCCAGCAACTTGACAGTAATTTATTAAAATTACATTACACACACATATGTATGTATAACATCATGTATTTATTATGCATTTCCATCAAAAAGTTCTAATTTTCAAATCACTTTTTTATGCTCTTAACTAACATTTATAGGCTTCGTGATACAGAAAAGAAATGGTACAGTGCTTTGAAGTTAATTTAACAAAAACAACACACTGAAAATGTCTTCATTGACGCATATCAAAAAATCCAATTTAATGGAATGTTTTACCATATCCCTGGACAGGAAGTACCAGTATCATATTGATCAGATCTCCTCAACTAATCAACAAATTAATGTAATTCTGATCAAAACCTAGATAATTTTGTTTTTGTTTGGTGTTCTATATAACCTCACAGGTTAATTACAAAATTACCATGGAAAACAATGAGTCAGAAGAATCCACAATAATTTTGAAGAGCAATATAAAAAGGATGTGCTTATTAGATGTTGAGGCTTATTATAAAGCTAAAGTATTTAGGAAAAAGGGAGTAAATCATAAAAGAGACTCGTTGAGGAATAGATCTACGCATAAGCTGGAATTTGATTAATGGCAAAAGAAGTATATTTTTCAAGTCTCTGCCATGGAATGTGTGCATGTTTTAGTATAGCCCTTTCTGTGTACTGAAATTATAATTTTGAAATTCCCACCATAGTTTGTGGATGTTTTAAAAGCACCCTTTCTGTGTTGGGACAACAAAATTTGTTTGAAAGCTCTCTAAACACAGGAGTGTTTATGATTTTATGATTTTTATATTTCCAACAGCACCCAGCTCTACAAAAAAAGACACTCAAAGTGGACTTCTAAATATCCACCCACTCTCGTAACCATGGACAAAATCAACTCATCTAACTGCTGCTGTACTTTGTGTCTTTTCTGCTCAATTATCCATCCTAAGAGAAAGACCAAGCAATTTACACAAATGAAAGAAAATACAAAAACTGGAAAAATAAGAAGACTAAACGTTCTCAGGCCAAGAGTGGTCCATCTTCCTGTGCAAAATAATGATTAGTTTGTTCAGAAGAGCAAAGTTATGCAAAGGAGTGCCTTTTTCTAAAGCCAATGGGAGATAATCTAAACTTTCATCACATTACATGATTGAAATATAACATAAATGTCAAGAGGCTCATTCTTGCAAAGATTTCTTCTTTGGAAGAGGTGAAGGGGTTTTTTTTTCCCATCCATTTTAATTTGCTTACGTGTCGTGGACACACGTGCATGCACACATGCGTGCGTGCGTGCGTGCGTGAATGTGGTATGTGCACATTTTTTAGTTTATATGAAAACATGCTGGAGAGATGGATTATGGAAATACATCATGAACTTACTTCTGTAATTATCTTTAGCTCTCTGTGGTTGAGAATCACTTACGCAGGTACTTTATAGTGTACCGATTATGCTAACACAGGTCACCAGCTGGGGTAAGATTCATAGTCAAAGGAATCTTCACTCTAAATCTCTCGGTCTCAAAACTCTCAGAACCAAATCAGTTCTCCACCTCTCAGTTCAAGCTCCATGGTGACATCAATCTTCCCCGCAGACAAGTGATCTGCTGGTTAAATTGGGGCCTGCTGTTAATGTTCTTGAAACATCTTGCCTGGGCCTTATCTAGAGCCTATGTGCAGCATATGACAAGTGCCATCACTTCCCAGTACAAATATTTCAGGACTAAATGACACTGAAGGTTGAATCCTGAATTAGAATCAAAGTGAAAACACACTAAGAATAATTCCAGGACTCTGGGAAGCCCAAGGTGATCAATTTTCCACCACCCAGGACTCCTTGGTGTAACTGTAAGAGTTATTTACCCTCTGCAGATGCAGAAGGGGAGAAAACCCACGGAGGAGCCACAGATTAGCAAGACCATGACTTTCTCTAACTGCAAACCTAGGAGAGGAGAAAAGTCTCAGAAGGAAGACTCTTAATATTGTAATTCAAGGAATTTACTTACGTATCTCAGGGCTGATGGCCTTTCCAACAAATTCTCTGCAAATACAGATAAATACTTGAACTCATCCACATTTGCCCGTTCTGCTCCAGGATTTATAAAGCTGAATTTTAATGAAATCCCAAGTAAAATGTCTACACACTTGTCACATTCTGCAACTTGAAATAGAGTAACAATTGTGCAGGACTAGAAGTCCAAACTCCCTCTGTCCTCTCTTTCCAGGTTACATTTCTTATTTCGTGGAAAATCTCAGCATATGTAACACTCCCCATTGGATTTTACTTTTACGTGTGTTTGTAATCAACGTAGAGACCACTGAAAAAGCATATTTGGGAAGATTCTGTACTGTGGAAAAGTTACTTGCTATGCTATGAGCTGAACAAGGTCACAAAACTGCATGCTATGTTGGCCCAATCACTTAAAACATGATACACAACTGAACAAACAAAATACTGTGTAGCAAATAGAAATAAGAAAACATTCTGAAGTGTCTCTGAGTGATGAACTCTGGGCAATTTATCTATTGCACTTTTAAAAAAATGACTGAGGTAACTCTGATTTACAAAATAATGTAAGTTTAGATATGTAGGTTAACTTCATCAAATATATGATAGAATTAGTATGTGTGACATTCAAAATTTAAAAAAAAATACTTCTACAAGAAAATAGAGCAACCAGTGTTGACCAGGGAAGTGTCTGGGCTTCAGAATCAGCACTAGATTTGACCTGATTCAAATCCCAACTCTACATCTTTACAGTTGTATATAACCTTTGTGAGTTCCTTAACCTTATGAGTCTCAACATCTCAACTGTAGGGCAATTCAAACCAGCACAGAGAGGGCAACTGGAGAAGAGGAGGTTAGGGGCGTAACGGGGGAGAGGTCAGAGGAAAATCACTGGTGGTGCACGTGATACCAAACGCAGCCATGAGACATGCTCTGCTCATGGAGAGAGGGTACGTGTTCACCCATCCTCATGTAAAGAGGCTGGAGCTAACTAGTTAGTGCTCTCGAACCAGGTGACAAGTGCCGTGGGAGGGCTATCTGAATCCCAGACTGCTCCTGGCAGGCCTAAGGACCTATTCACAGATGCAGCTCTATATCAGCAGGGCCAGGCCATGCTCTGCTGACCTGTCCATCCTCCCCTCCTTCCTGTCCTTCTCCTGGCCAGTCTGTCAATAAGCTCAGCCAGACTGACAGAGAGAAGGCAACCCCGGGGGCCTCCACCCTGTGGTAATGGCCAGAAAGTGTTGGGAGCAAGCAAACATCATTTAAAATGTTTATATGGAATTTTAAAGAAAACCAGAGAGGGTCTGAAGAAAAACAGAACGTAGAGGTGAACACATCTTTGAATGTTCCTCTGGTTACAATATTTATCTTAAGTAAAAACCTCAAAGTATTTAAGATTTCACTGCAGAAGATAATTATACCGTGTATTTATAGTTATGAAACTTATTGTGTATGATCAGAATCAACTGTTTATTTACACAAAGACACAGTTTTTCAACAAACAATTGCTCAAGTAAAGGAAAGTGGTCTTTTACATTTCAGCATGATTTGGGGATTTTGTTAAGTTCATAGAGGAAAATGCACGATGGCATGATTCATCAATTTGAATGAAGTCATCTTGAACTCACAGAAGGTTTATTAGAGAATTTAATCAGTGAAAGAGAATGAGACATTCATAATTCTCCTGTAGACAATAATGATGTTAAATGTGTATGACAAATATATCAACTAAGCCAGTGGAATTTTCCAATTTATTTTCAATCAAAACTTTCTTCATAAATGATAACTCCTGATGATATTTCACTAGTTATTCATCCATCTAAAGAGAATGTAATTTTCCAATGGATAAAATCAGGGATGGAAATTAACCTAGACGGGATTAAGTTATTTGAAGGCCACACACCATGCCAAATAAGCAGAGAAGGGCTAGTAACCAAGTCATGGCTCCAAAGGGATCTAGAAACAAGATCGGGTTTCCTGATTCCTTTGCGGGGAGGGGAGGTCACCCTAGGCTTGGCAAGCTCACTGCCCAGGCAAGGACCCTGGCTTGGGGGAGCAGGTAGGAGCAGCCAGGGAATGAAGGACATGAGTCCCCTGATCAGGACCACACAGCAATGTGGGGAAAGGCCACTCCTCCCAAGACTGGAGCTGAGACCCTTGCCCCTTCAGAGGACAGGGGCAGGTCAAGCGTACCCACTGTTTTCCTCCCAGCACCCCAAAATCTTTCTGGCAGAAAACACGTCGACTAAATGTTTTGTGAAAGAATATATGAATGAGTCCTAATGGGCAAAATGCCAATGAGCAGCCAAAGGTTGCTGAACACACCTCTTCCCCAGCTAATCCTCTTCTTAAATAGACAAAAACAATGGCAAGCCTAGATCCAAAGAAACAAGTTGGATGTGAGATTCTATCTCTTCTTGGCTTCTCATTGCTGGGAATTCAGCATGGCATGACCTCTTAGCCTGAGGTGTCAAGGGGTACGAAGGAAGCAGAATGGTGGTTCCAGGCAGAGGGGAGGGGAAAGGAAACAGTGCATAGTGAAGACAGAGATTCCTTTGGGATAATGAAAACCTCTGGAGATGAGCATGGTGATGTCTTCATAGCACCATGAATGTACGTAATGTCATCACTCAATTATATGTCTAAAAAATGGGTCAAAGAGTAAATTTTATTATGTGTGCTTTCCCACCACAATAAAGACACAAAAACAAAAATGAAGCTTGAGGCCTGCCCAGCAAACGGCACAGTGTGAGCGACATCAAGGACACTTAGCGAGGTTGGAGCCAGGAGCAAAAAACTTTGACTATCAGATGGAGGGAACTGTGAACACCATCTACCCGAGCACCCTGGGGGGACACTGGGAAGTGCTAGAGCTTGACTGGTATTTTGTAAGATCGATATAATTGACACTGATATTTTATAAAGGCCACCCTGGGGTGAGTTCAATGGCTAGAAAGAAGCAGAGGCCTAAAGAAGGCCATCAATTAGACTTCTGCTATGTAAAGGGTGGGCCGTGGAAAACAAACGCTCAGACTGTCGCAGACCTGCTGCATCAAAATCATTAGGTCTGGATCTCCTGGGGACACCTAGCACTCTTATCATGACAAGTACTGTGTTAGAAGACTCCAGAAGTCCATTGGGGAGCAGCTGAGGACTGAAGCTGAGCAATAGCAGAGAGCTGGAGCCACATTCACACACATTTACAGAGCTTAGCATCTCCACACTAGGTCCGTGTATTTCAAACCCACCAATTAATCCTCCCCATGGCACTCTGCTCCCGCTCCCGTTTGGAACACTGCTCCACCATAAAAAGAAGGTGATCCTGCCTTCTGTAAGAGCATGGGTGAAATTCAAGGGCATTACACTAAGTGAGCTAAATCAGCTAGCAAAAGACAAATGCCATATGATCCCACTTCTACGTGGACTCTAATTTAGGGAAAGAAACAAATGCATAGATACAGAGCAGACGGATGGCTGCCAGAGCTCAGTGCTGGGACATGTAGAAATGGGTGAAGGGGATCCAAAGGTAGCCACTTCCAGTTAAAAGATAAAAAAGTTCTGGGGATTAAGGTACAGCAGGATGACTTAGTGATGCTGTAGTATATTTTTGAAAGCTGCTAAGAGAGGAGATCTTAAAAGTTCTCAACTTCTCATCACAAGGAAGCAATTCCTTGTGACAATGTGAGGTGATGAGAGTTAACTAAAGTTCCTGTGGTGACCACGTTGCAATATCTGCATATACTAAATCACTGTGTTGAATACCTTAAGCTAACAAATACAATGCTGTGTCAACCATATCTCAACAGAAGTGGAATTTTTTCAATTAGAGATGAAGTCAATGATCTGAGATTAACAGCTAGTCCCTGACAAAACTAGGATTTGAACTAGCCTCTGAACATTTGCTTCACTATCACCTCTGCACTGCTTTCCAAAGTTCAGGGGAAATGAACTTCCCCTGTCTTGCTACCCACTACCCACTGTCTTTCCCTGCTATTAAACTTGAGAGGATTCCTCCAAAAGTTCTCAAACCTGTTTTGGAGGCCCATCTGATGTGGAAGACAGCAAATGAGTAAGCAAACTTTGGAGTTTTCTAGCTAGCTACCCATTGGGAAGTAACACTCTACACCCTGTCTCTCAGTCTTCGTCTGCTTGCACATGAAGTGCCTCAGTAATCTGCTTCTTTGTCCTTTGTCGAACTTCTCGAGAATCCCAAGGTCATGTAGGAATGTTGCTGATGGGCAGCAGGGAGGTAATGTAATGTTAGCCTCTCTCCCTTTCTAGTTTAACAAAAGAACTCAATGTCTCCTTCTCTTGGCTGCAACAAGAGATTTCTCAGAATTAAATTTCCACTCTATTGTACAACAACCCTCTCAAAGAAACAGAAAGTCGAATTCTTCATCTTGACCAACCTATTAAGAGAGAAGATTTGTATTAGATAATAAAACCCCTCAGGCTTCAGGATCGTGCATCTATCCCTGCAAATGAAGGCTGCCACGGTAAGGTTGACAGTGCCCCTTCTCTGCCCTCTCTTAGGCCCATTTGCTCAGCATCCGCAGCCGGACTGCAGATTCCACCTGCGCTGTGCCTCACACCTGCCTGCTCTTGCCTTCCCTCTATGCCAGGCCCTTTCGCCTCCATTCCTGCAGCCCCACCTCCCTGTGGATCTCCACTCTTGCTGCTCCTCCCCACCCCACTCCCTCCTGATCTGATATACCACTCTAATTCGGTCCCTCCCCCTCAAGCCCTCCGCTGGGTCCCCCACTATCCCAGACTTATGGAGAGGCCCTGATCTCTGCAGCAAGCAACCGAGTAGACTCTCAGACTCTCTCTGCAAGGTGTGCTATGCTATCACCTGAGTACCGCAGGAAACTCAGACCCTGAATGGTAACCCAAGATCACCCAACTGGTCAGTGGTACATCAGAGAGTGGAATCTTGAGAGTCTGGTACTGGAGTTAAAACTACACTGGACTGCCTTCTAGCACTGTTTCTAAGAAGTTTTCTGAAACTGGCCCAGCCCTGCTATGGACTGCGTATATTAGAACGCGGGCTCCCTCAGGGGAAGGTCTTCTCTGATTTCTACACCCTGAAGTATCTAGAGCCTCTTTTCCATACACACAAAGCACCAAACTTTTGCTTAATCCAATTGAATATGCATAAATACAAAAGATGATAGAAAATTCCTGAACATGCTAGTGGAGACTACTTGACTTTAATGTTCTCCCTTCTCTTTGCAAAGTGGCAGTAACAGACTATAGGACTAGATATGCAAATGACAGAAGAGAGGAAATGGGGATTTCAAATGTCAAACAACAAAGGGATGTGGTCCCCAGAAGTCTTTGGGTTTTAGAGAAGAAATGCTTCCAGAGAAATCCAGCTGATTCCATTTCCAAAGTGAATTTCCTTACTAACCACTGTGTGAAAGGGTTAGAGGATGAGTAATGACCTGCGAAAGTATTTGCAAGGCAAATTGATTCCATGATTCTTGCAGTTAATGGTTAAAATGTCTTTTGGACCAAATTTAACTACTGGGGACTACCCCACCCTGCCACCAGCAAGTGAAGTTCAGCAGCAGTCTGATTTCCACCAGAAGAAGCAGGCAGCTTTACTTTGGCCTGCACTTTCAGAAAAAGCAGAATTGATTTGAATTCTCTGCTGTTCAGACATGAACATTATTTTCACTCGCTACAATAGCTGGACCATGACAATACCTAGCAAATTTGCCCTCTCAGTATCCCGGTGGCAAACAAAATGTTTAAGGCTTTAAGCAGAATTCAATCAGCCTGTAGAACTGAATGTTTCTCATTATTCCCATAGTATGAAACACAGAAGTCAATCCCTACAGAAGGACGAACCCCTGTGATGAAGCAAAGGAGCTTGAATGATGGAAAGCTCATGGGGATAGTACTTCTCTTTTCCTCTCCTATCTGGTGCTATCTTCCCATGACTGATTCCTTCAATCCCTATTTTACGGTGGAATGACAGTGACCTACTGCTCATTTTGGATGGGAATTCTATTTTTTCCAGTCTCAGCAAGGTAGAATTGACCAACAGATTGTATGTGTTTAAGCAGATATGATGATTTAATATATGTATATGACGTGAAATGATTATTACCACAATCAAGTTCATCAGCACAGCTAGTGCCTCACGTAATTAACTTTTTGTGTGAGAACACTATTAAGATCTAGTCATTTAACACGCTTCGAGTATATGATACAGGATTATTAAAGCAGTCACAATCCTGTACATTAGCTCTCCAGAACTTAATCATCTTTATAACTGAAAGTTTATACTCTTAAAACTATTGCTCAGGCGTCTCTTTGGGGCTCAACCAGCTGAGACGCTGGCATGGGGACCACGTAAAGCCCAAGGACGCAGGTTGGAGGCTTGGGGTCAGGGAGAACAACCAAAATGAACAAGTAAATCGACAAAAGTGCTTCCTCCTGCCCTCCCTCCCTCCTTCCCTTCCTTCCTTCTTTCCTTTCTTCCTTCCAATGCTTCTTCCTCCTCTCCTTTCCTTCCTCTCTCTCTCAAAAACAATACAAAACTATTGGTCATGGTTTCTGGCCAAGTCACTGCACATCAAACTTGATTTTCTATTATTCCATTAAATGTATAATCTTTCCTAGTTTAAAATATCTAGCTGAAAATTAATCAGAAGTATCAGTAGACTTTTGTCATATCACTTTTAGATCTTTTGAGCTCCTTAGGCTTGGTCTGAATCCTCTTAGGAGCAAAACATAGGAAGCACCCTGACTTGAAAAGCCAAGGTACGGTGTTTTTTCTAAGGCATTCACAGCGTGTGCATGCTATACCAGGCTTGGCAATGCCAAGAGAATGAAGGAATCTAGAGAGAAGGATGATGTCGTCTCGGTCCTTCTGACATTCATAATCAATAAAGAGAGGCATTTAAACTAATAATTATAACCTCTCATTTAAAAAGAATTTCATCAAGTTGAAACAATCTGTAAATTACTAAAGACATGAAAATTATTGCAATTTTTTCAATTTAATTATGAAGAGCATTTATCTTTTCCCCTTGAAATCAATAGGGATCTGTCTTCAGGTCCTTACTATAAGTTCCTTGGAGATGAAAACATCTCCATTATAATGTTATTTTTATGTTTAAACAATAAACCTCCATTGGGATGGGGCTCTGACTTAACCACACTTAGTGAATTTAGCGTCATGGTTGTAGGAGGGCAGAAGAGTTTTCAAAAATGTGAAACAGTAATAATACTAGGTGACATCATTCAGTACTTACTACATTCCAGGCACTAATATTATCGTCCCTATTTTACGTATGAGCATCAGTGTCAGTGTCTGAGCCTCAGTCCCCAGTGCACTGCCTTTCCATGATTTAGCGGTGGCCCTCTACCAACGCTCAAGCCTCTCTGTAAGTCGCGTGTTGTCTCCCACCTACCCTGCTTGCACCTTCCCCTCTGTTCTCCATCTATGACTTCCCAGGAATAAGCAGAAACATTTCATATTTCTCCCAACTCTGGTTCCCCAAACCATCAACAAATTACTTTGAAGTTCCAAAGCAATCACACTTATGTCCAATAACCTTTCTGCAACCGATCACATCCTTGCAACTCACCAAAAGTCATAAATATGCTGACAAACTATCGAAACCAATCAATGGCCACTGCCGAAACACATGGGGAGTTTGGTTTCTATTGTGGCAAGAGCCCAGTCCCTTGACAGTGATTTGTGAGACACGAGATTTGAATAGTTGAGTGTGTCTGGTCTATAGTAAAGAGTGACAGTCAGTATACTTCAAGATCAGACAGCATCAAGGCTGGCATGCAGCAGCACCCAGGCCCTGGGAGTGGTGAAATTCCTGAAGTGCATTTCATCCACTCCTATTCACCTCTTCTCCCTCCAGTGGTTGGAGGTGATGGGTTTCAAGCCCCTGATATACGCTCTTTATGCTGAAATTCTCCTAGCACCCATTTGGCCATTTACTGCTGTCAATACCCATGTAGCATCAAACCAAGGGTAAGGTCATAGATTCACTCAGGATCCAAGAACACAGTATTGAGAATATTGGCCCCGAAGTCTCCTAAATTCAGATACTTACACTGTCAGGCTTACACAGAAAAGTCCCCATCTTTGCTTTACACATCCTTACTCTGTCCTATGTGTTTTCAGCTACTCACTGAAAACTGATTCTAAGCTCCCCTCTGTGGCTCAGGCAGCTGAGTCGCAGACTATGAAAGCCATAGATCCAGGCTCGAGACCTGAGGCCAGGATGGTTATAAAGAGAGGGGACAGGAACCAGTTGCCAGGGTTCTTGTCCCTTATCTGTGGGGGTCATGCTTTATGGTTCAGGTATTTGGGATGCTGCGTGCAGATCCTGTAACAGCCCAAGAACTAGCCATTTTTTACTTGGGTCTGGGGGTGAAGAACAAAGAAAAGAGAAAGAAAGGAAGGAGACAAGAAACTTCTTTCCTTTTGAAAGACAGAAAGAAACCAACAAACACCGAGCTTCTGAGGAGCTAGCTGGCTGCGTGGACCACTCTGCCCCTTAGGCATTTAGTCACGGGCAGTTGCTCTTCTACTCTGATCTTTTTCTCTCCTCTCTTTCATTTAGTCTGCATGTTCCAATATTGGTTCATCACCAAAATAACCAATGAGAGAATTACTCAGAAATGAATACTGAGAAACTCAAACAGTGTTTATTAAGACTCCCTCTGTGAGACGAGAGTGAAGGGAAATTGTTAAACAGATCAGGAAGAAAATTCAGCCTCTGAAGATCCTGCTTATCTTTACCAGATGGCTCAGCTATGAATTGAAGGTGTGCTTCCCTCATCAGATAACATGTCTTTCCTGCAAAGCCCATGTATCCGCTTGCCTTCTGAGAGACACTAGGGTGGAGCCTATGGCGACTCAGAATCAAGAGATGAAGTCAAACGTGGACTGCCCTTTGAGAGACCAGACTAGTTATCAGAGATAACTAACTAGAATCCAAGGTCGAAATAGGCAAAAGCTAAACTCACATTAAGTGCACTGCAAGCTCAGAGGCGGGGATAGAGAAAAAGAACTTGATGTTACAGGCAGCAGGGTGCCTGTAAGGCACCAGGTTAGGATAATCTACTTTTTCTCAAATGCAATCCCCTGAGCCTCTCTCCCCCAGCCACTGTGAGGTGACTACATTGTAGATATGTGAGTATTTATATGCGTATATATTCACTTCAGTGTAATATATATATATATATATATATTCTACAGACGGATAGATGATGATGAAGACATAGATAATAGATGATAGATAGATAGATAGATAGATAGACAGATAGACAGAAGCAGATTACTCAACTTCAGCAAACATCTCAGGGCTTTTTATAGGGTTAGGGGCACTAGGAACCTCCAGGAGGACTTTACATGTTTTGCTTCACCTCCCATCCTCAAGCAGCGTCGATGACAGAATGCGTTTTGGCTTAGGAATGACTGAAAGAAAACTATGAATACCTAACAACAAAAATTTAATAAGCTCTGGGATAAAAACATCAGTATGGATCCCCCCTAGAGTTTATGAAGGATTCAGAGAAAGATGAATGACTGAACTACAGAAGTCACTTTTAATTGGTTTACTAATTTCAGCCCAAAGGTCCATAGCAGAACCTTCCCAAAGACCATGGAAAAAACTCTAAAGACAGAGAATGCTCACCTAGCCTGTCCTTTAAATAGCAACTGAAAGAAGGAGTCCTTTCAGTAGCACTGACACTAAGACTCTTTCCTATTTCTATATGTCACTTCTACTTTAATAAATCTGAATTTTTAAGAAAATGAAAAAAGAAAATATTTTCTTTCAACATCAAATAAAGAACAATTGTAATGACCGTGCATTAGATATGTGTCTCTGAGACGGATCTATGTAAAATAATGCTCTCCATGTAAACTGTACAAGTCATAAATTAATACGCCCATAATCTCTGACAACTAAATAACTTCCAAGACAGAAACGAGGCAAAATCCACTCACTGGTGTACTACCATGGAATTCCTATATAAATAAGTAGTCCCAGTATGAACATTGGCAAATGTGTTTCCATTGAGATATTTTTATAAAATGAGCAACTTAGCAATGCGCGATATGTAAGCTCCTTGAAATTACAAAAATATATTTATGGAACTGACCAGCTGTATACCTGGGAAAACACTCCTTTGGAAGGAAATGGGTGAGAATGAGTATAACTGCTATACCTTAAGATTTATAAGCTTAATTTTCAAATCTGTTCACTTTTTCAATGCATAAGTATCAAAGTTCTCAGAGATTCTAAATACTAACTTACATTTCTTGCAGTAAATGTTACATTTGATTTTATACATCACAGTTCAAAAGAAGTAAGTAGGCTGAATTTTTACTTCTGAGAATATAATCATATATGTAAAAGCATAAAGTAGATGCAAACAGTATTCATGATCAGTTCTATATTTGTTCTACAATTGAATTTACACACATACACATACACACACCCTTCTGATTGGTCTAAAAACCACAATTTCTCAAAAACAAGACATATTTCCTTTCCTTCACTTGATTTTATAATTATCTGAGGGAAAAGGGTGAATTGCTACATTTAGAGTGATCAAGCAGAATATCTTAAAACAAAAACATGATTTTCATTTTAAACATACAGTTGGTAAGAGTCAAGGACACCTGTAAGCAGATACTTTTTCACTAGCTAAGGGTTGATCGTGACCGCTTGAATGGTGTCACATCTTGACTGGGTTTTTTTTTTTTTTTTTTTAAGTAAAGGTGCAGGTTGGAATCAAGGTGGACAGGCAGGCAGGAGGAGAGAGGAGGCATTTTATTTATTTTATTTAGTTGTTCATCTTAGTCTTTCCCCTTGGGTCCAGGTAGCGAACCCAGGTCCTTGGGATATGTGTGGACTGTGTCCAACGGACTTAACCATCAAACTACCAGTGCACACCCTGACCTGTGCTTAAACCTGACTGAGCAGGTCTTGATTATAGGAATTATTGATTAAATCGGGTGTTGCTATTATTTCTAAATGCAGTTCCTTACTTAGATTCCCTCCAATCACTTACAGCTTGCTGATAAGTTTCAAAACACAAAGGACTCTCACTCCCATTAGATTACAAGTGAACAACAAAACATGAAAGGGACATCTAAAAGTTAAAAGATAAAAAGCATTTTCTTACCCAAGTACGAGATGAAAAAATTGATGAAAGTTGTCTGTGGACACAGGGTAGTCTATCCAAACGACCTTTGAAAAATAAGATATTTCTAGATCAAAAATAGTCCTAGTGACACAGGAGAAGTCAATAATCATGTAAACTGTATGACCGATAAATTAATAAGATAAATATTGGTAAACTCTTGTCAATTACTAAGACTTTCAGGTTAGAAAAGACTTTTCCATACAGTGCCGATTGTCATAGAAATGCAATGGGGTTGAGACACTGGAAATACTATTCACCCAATCCTAAGCAGGCCTTAAACCGTGTCTAGTTTCTCTACATGAAATCAAACTGCCTTGGTTCCTCCTAATTCCAGTCCTCTTCAACACCATGGCAGTCTACTTAAAAAAAAAGAGAAGAAGCTTTCTGATACTGTCTTGTCCACTGGTCCTTGACACAAGCCCTAGAGCCAAGGTCAGCTAACAAAAATGTTTGTGTAATTAAAAAAACCCCTGACTTGTAATCTTTAACTTGATTACTAGACATAAATGAGTGCAGATATTCACAAATTTCTTCTAACGGGTGCTATGGACTTGCTTCAATTAGAAAGGCAGTATTCCTGCCTTCTCTGCAAGACTCACACCCTTGCACACTTGAGTGGCACCAATGTTGAAGTCAAGCAGCATGGTCCCAAAAAGAACTCTGTTTCTAATGTTTTGCAGAGATACCCAACAGCATCAATCAGGCCTGAAGGTATCTGGGACCTGGAGACATTGATATGGATCCAAAAAGCAATATTTTTTTTTCAAGTTTTTCCAGAAACATGCAGAATGACCTCTCATGCACACTCCCCTCAGATTCTTCTCCCTAGACCTTCAAGGCCTCATTGCTACTACTGTCTTGGGACACTTGTCCCTTTTGAGGATGTCTGATTACTCTGAGCTTTTGTAGGTCTCCCCCATTAGATCTGAGCATAAGCCCAGAACCCAGTTTCATTCTTCCCTGTCTCTAGCACCCCACGCACAACAGCTCAAGAAGCACCCACTAAGGGAATCAGGACTGTTCAACAGATGAATTCAGTTCACATTAGCCAAGGAGCATCTGCAAGACCTTAGCTGGGTCCCATGGTGGCATTCATGACTAAAGCTTACTCCACTGATTGACTGGCATGGCTAGGACTCTATTTTGACATACTCTGACCTCAAAAAGATCCTTAGTCAAGGTTTGCCACTTGAAACCATTATGAAGTAACCAAGGGTGATTATGTGGACTCAGGGGCCTACCTAGATACAGTTTTGGTTTGAGTTGGGTTTACTAATCATTGCAGATGACATGAGGTCCAATACGTGATTACTCAACAAATGTTTATCGAATGTACTCTTACCGTGGTCACATGTTCTGTCTATAGCTTTTAGATATCATTCATAGCAAACTGTCTCAGCCTGTCACTCAAAGTCCTCTACAATAGGACCCATCTCACCTTTCCAGCCCCATAACTACATACATCTTGAGAATTTCAGGAAGCACTCATTATTACCCAGACACACGCTCTTCATTCCACCTACACAGCCTTTGCTCCTGACAGCCACCCTGCCTAGAATACCCTATTTACTGATTGAGACCATGTCTAGTCTTCAAGCCACATTCCCCCAAACCCCTTTCTCCATGAAGCCTATTCCCATCCTTTCCTGTACCCTGATGGCACTGCCTTCCTGGCACCCTGTGAAAGTCATGTGTAGTCTGTCTCTATCCTCAATGCAAGAAAAGGGCTAGTTCTTTCTCTATGGCACATGGATATCTGAACTATCCTGTATGACTGATGGGGAAGTCAAATCCAGTTGGCTGAAGATTGTGAAAAGAGCTTGTTCTTTTTCCATAAACCATTGGATTCAGGAAAATAATGACCTAAGGTACAGAAGATGTTGGAAAAAAATGCAGTTAAGATGATTTAAAATGTAGATAGCTATCTCTCTTTACAAAAAAAGATATATTTTAAATAAACCACTTAAAGAGATCTTAGTAAATCATTAAGAATCTGATTTTCTGCCTTCAGTAAATCTTCATTTAAAAATACAATCCCTGAAACAAATCAAAGATGACGATACTGGAACACTCACAGGAAAAATTTTCTGAACGAGAAGATTCAGACTTAAAGAAAATTTGAGAGGATCTAAAGAGAATTTGAGTCAAGAACATAAAATATTACAGATCAGAGAGTTTTAGACCAATATTTATCCATTTTTTAATAAGATTCTGTCTACTTGACTGCTGAGGAGGTTACTATGGAAGCAAGAAATGTTTTCAGGACGAGTCCTACACTTCTGGTTTCTGTGCAGATCAAAATCTCTACAGTGATTTCAAGTGCTTTAATTTATTTATTCAGTCATTCTTGTCTTTGATAGTTATCTACTACAGGCAAGGCACTAGGCCAGCTGTTTTTATTGCTGCTGCTGCTGCTGTTCTTGTTGCTGTCTATCCTTAAAACTAAAATACTGGTGCATCCTGGTGGAGCAACGGTGAGGTGAATTGCCTCCAAAGGACACAGGCCACACACCCTTGGGTTCGAGTCCCAGGCCTGGGGGAAAACAGCCAGTGTGAACAACTAAATTTAAAAAAATGCTTGAATACTTAGAGAACAATACAATTATTTTTTCAAAGAAAAGCTACATAGGTATGCAAAGAATTATCTAAAATTGAACAGCTGAATGTTGAAAAATGTTAAGAATCCAATGGGAGGATCAATATGGTCAGATCAAGATGAGTTTGTATCTGGCGATTTTAATATTTGCATCCAATGTGTCCAATAGCTGGACACTACTGCTCATTTCTGACAAGGGACTAATATCAAGCCAATTTTAGAGTTGATGCCGGGAGTTCAAGCAGACAGGGATTGTGGCATAAGGTCAGAAGGCAGTTGCAGAAGAAAGAGGATGAACTTCAGACTTGCTATAAAGGAGGCAAAGGAATATGAGAAGGGACAAAGACTAAGACAGATGTGATACCCTATGACCTCGTGCAGTCAGGGCTAGAGTGGCTGAAGGTCAGAATCTGGGAGTTCTTATAAAAGGGAAAGTGGGCTAGGTTTGGAAAGGAAATTCAGGTTGAGGTTCTCTTAGATGGTTAGGCATCAACGAAACACGCAAGAAAACAGACTCTCTATTGACAAAGATGTTATCACTTTGACTTCAGATACTTGGACAGGTAACTTGGAGAATTTCTCCAGCATGGAATCCAGGAGTCTACAAGACAGGTGTTACAGAAGCTATTTGATATTCAACTAATCACCAGAGATAAAAGGTGGGAAACAGTCCACTAGAAGGATGGAGGGGCTAAGCACTGGTAAGGAAAAGAGAATGGAGGCAACTGAGGAGGTGAGCAGAGACAGCACAATTCCACTCCATTTGGACAAAGGCAAGGAAGTCCAGGATCAGGAAGGAAACTAGCAAAGGACTGGAAACAACCCATGAAATGAAAACATATTTTGTGTAATGTCAAACAACAATTTCAGCATCTCAGAACTCTATGACACTTCAATCTGTCACAGTTGAAGAATAGTAATGTGCTTTGATACTAACATATTGAGTGCAAGATGTTTTTGCTAAGGTTCAACTTATTAGCAATGGCATTTACAAGACCACCTCCATCTGCCTTTTCTCCCTAGACACATGGAACACTCCTAGCCCCACCCCAAGCCTATCTGCTCAGAAAAGGTTAGCTGGCCTCTGTGGACGGTGTGTTGGGGGGATTTGGACCAAGAAGACGCTTTGCATAAAGGCGGTCAGCTTAGCACAGTAAGTCTGAGGCTGCCCAGCATGGAAAGGGCCACTCTCCAACCTGGCAGTGAAATCCTAAAGGAGAGCTTTTGTCCTCACGGCTGTGGAGGGTCACTTGATGCAGCTGACAATACACAGGCAAAGAATGAATGAACCGCCTCCTTTTGGCAAAGTGGTGCAACTGGCAGCCCACAGGCCCAACAGCATACAGCACAGGAGGCCGGACAATATCAGCCTCGGTCCTAAAAGGTGCTCTGTAAGGGAATGCCCCCATGGAGTGCGCCTGACTGCATGCTGGGTGTCCCCACTGCAGACAAAGGCCCCAGGCCAGCCTCACAAAGGCTGTGGGAGCAGGGAGCACCACAGAACTGCCCCCACCCCAATACTTACGAGGAAATTCAAAAAAACACACAGAAAAACTTTCTCTGCTGTGCAGTACTGTGTAATCATCTCCCTGTCGAAGGCTGGGAGTCAGGCTTCTTGTTTCTTTTGCGATTTTATTTTTCAAGAGAAATTTATTTGGGTTTGTTTATTTGTGAGTGTGTTAAATGTACAAAATAGGGCAGAGAAACAATGAGAATCAAACTCTACCGCTCAAAGGTAAATGCTGCCATTTCAGATTGTTTCCTTCCCATCTTTTTTTAATGCAGCTGTGAAAACTGTAATACTTTGTGTTGAGGATAAATCTAAGTAGTCTCTGTTTTTCAACTAACAAGCCCTTTAAAAGTTAGGTGGTTTGCCCTGATTTAAATCAACCCCCTTACCTTAAGGCAACTCTCCAGCCTAATCCCCAGTTCTCTTGGCCCCTATTCCACTATGCCATATACTCTAGGCTACCTTATCCAAAAAAGCAAGGACACTGTCTCTCAGAATGTTAAATATTGTTTTAGAAAAGGGATCATGTTCACAAACAAAAATCCAAATGCAATAAATAAACATAATTGAAAATCAATATAAGAATTATGCGCCAATATTGCAAGAAAGAAAAAAAAAATACACTGTGCTGGCAAAAAGATTCTCAGTGTGTTAGTTCACAGTTCTCAAATTTTAAGAAAGGCCAAAGAAACCTACTTCCCGAGGGAAAGACCGTGGATCCCCTCACTCGAATGATCTCCCTAAGTGTTGCTGACTCAGGTTCATCCACACGGACTCTGAGTCCCCCTCCCCAGCACAATTCCTTTTGCAGCTCTGTGAAAGCTAGGCCATCCTAGCCCTCTGGCTCAGCACACTTCAAACACCTTCTGTGGTTGTCTAGGCTAAGCTTTACAGGAAAGGCTCCAACTGGTTTCTAGGGAAACGTATTGAAACACAAAAGGTCTCTCTCTGAGAGTTTCCAGATTCTTCCCGCTGACAGACTTGTTTGTGAATTCCACCTCAAAGTACAATCATTTTGTGCCGACAGACCCTTCAATTTCCCACTCAGGCTCCTGCAGATTACTTTAAAGCTTTCTCCTTTCAAAGCATTGTGTGGTCAGGTGGCGTCAGGCAAGCTCCAGGCACCTAGGCTTCTTAAGATGGCCAAGCAGCTGTTGCTAGAGAAGGCCGGTAAACAGCCCTCACTCACCCATCTGCAAAGCCCCAGGGGTGTTTTCAAGTGGGCTTGCACAGCCTGGGGAGGCCAGTGAGGCTTCCACATTTAGTCCCTGTGTTAGACCTATGTCAACGAGGAAACGATTGCCTGACAAGAGCTCATTCTCCCAAGAGCGAGGCCTGAAGCCAGAGGCTAACAGACTGAAAAAATGCATTTACCTGAAAGCACACTAAGTTATTAATCCCATGGGAAAGCCCCAAAAGGAGTGGAAATCGGCAGTGTTCTGAAGTCCAACCTTAGTGATTGAACCCCAGTTTTAGACTAGCTGTGTGACCTGAGGCAAGTCACCTGACCTCTCTGAGCACCTGTAAGGTGGTGCTAAGCCCTGAGCTCCCTACCCCTTAAGGTCGCTTGAGATTGCGGAAAGGAGCTCAATGGCAAGTCTCAGGACATAAGGGCCACCTCAATCTTGAGCGTTAATGTTCACCTGAACACGGAGACAGGCAAGGGGAAGACAAACCTCTTGGAGGACTTTGTTCCCCCCGAAAAACAACAGTATTCATGAATTCAACAAATATTGCTGCAAGTAAAACATACATCACCAAAAAAATAAAAAGCAAAGGAAGAATCTTGGAACATTGTGTGCATACATGTATTATGGTTAAACATCAATGCAGAGCGAACACTAATCACATTCATGAATTTATGCTTTAATTTCCAAAACTAAATATTAGCTTGATTAATATCTGGTGTGACTTGATCTCATGAATTAGCATATGAAAGTGCTGACTGCCCTCACTTAGCTCCCTGCCCTCCCAGAGGTACAGCTTGTAGATTTAAATATGGGGTAGATTTATTAGTAGTCATGAACACTTTATAATCAAAGAACAACCTGTTACTTAAACAATGTGCTTAATTGTTAGAAGAGAAACTCACCAACCTCCAAAGCATCCTTCCCTGGTGAAACATTAGCTAGACTAAAGTCAGAACACATATGTCTCAAATAGCAAGAACTGTATTCTCTCTAGCTCATAAACAACATATGAAAGTGAATTTCATATTTATGTAGTATTTGGAAAAAGCCTTACAGAGCTCTTAAGTTCTCGAGAAAGCACAAAGGAAACCTGCATCATTTCTTTGCAGAGTGTGAACTGGGAGGCTCCTTCACTGGCTGGCGATGTGCTCTATTCAAAACCCTGACAACTGCTTGGCTCTTGTCTTTCAAGAGACTGAAAAACCCTGGAGAGTGTCTGTCGCACACAGCTCGCACCCATCAGATTCAGACATAGCGTAAGTCACCTGGGCAGGACAGGAGACAGAGCAGCCTTTGGGGTTGAAGTGAGTAGGCATGACTTAGTTTCTCCACACCAGAATTCTAAAGAGATGCCAATGGCCCATAGAAGCCTCTGTTAAGGGGAAACCTCAACGATGTTGGATCTTTATTTCCAGCTGCTCTGGTCCTGGATGCATCTCCAACAGCCTCCTACATGTCCCACAGGTCCCTCACTCAGGTGTAAAACAAAACCTGTCCCAGATGCTCCTGCTTCGGGGAGTCCCACCTCAGTGAGTGGAAATAGTCAGTTATTCTTAAAAGTTCCCTCTCCTTCACTCCCCATCCCCAAACCAATCCAATCCATCCCAGCAAGTCCTGATGAGGCTGCCTTCAAACCAAATGTGATACCTGGGATCACATTCTTTCTTAAAACCCTGCTGTGATTCCCTAGTGTCCAAGAAATGAAAGGCAACTGATCCAACCCACCTGCCCACCTGAAGATCACCCCTCCTCCTCCATGGCCTTAGGACTGGCCGCCCTCCCTAGGCCAGCTCCTGCTTTGGAAAGCACCACATTTCCTCGCTCTTCCTCAATTTGGTGCAAGAAGGCCTTACTCTCTGCCTCCTTCTGTGTCTTATTCCAACTTCTCCCCACCCCACAGCCTCCTTCCTGCCTGCCCCTGCTCCCCCACAAACCTCCAACTCCCAGAGGGCCTGCAATCTGTGAACATGTGTTGAATAGGATTTGAGTTGAGACTAAAATCAGGACAACTAAATTATTTATACTTTCATCAGTTTTTGTTTTATCAACTGCTCTCCCCACAATTACCATATCAGCCTACTGAAGTAAGAGGATTTTCAGTCAATTTCATTACCACTCTTGAATCTGGGCACCTATGAATTGCCTTGCAAACAAACTGGAAATGGTTCTGGCTTGGTGTCTACTGAAGTCATTGAAACAGCCGGTGACCTATTTCACTGTAGAACTACATACTTTTGCAAATAGGAGGAATTTCTGAGCCCTCAGGAAATGACACTTTCTCCTTTGTACAGTTGCAGCCTTGAGTGAAAGAAGGACCCTGTTAAAAGGTTCTGCCATCATCAGGAATGGACTTCTCCTCAGTCGTAATATCGAGTCAAGTGGTTAACACTTGAAAGTAAGGAAGAAGTAGGATCAAAGCAGGAGTAATGCCTCAGCAGATGCTTTATTTATGTAAGCATACATTCTCCTTCTAGAAATGCAATTTACAAGGACAGGACTCCAAAGAGAAACATTTAGTTGATAAGTAAGCAGTCAAGGTGAAGAAAAGTCAGTGTACCACCCCAGATCATGATACCCCTATCCACTGGCATCACCCATCACCCAAGGTCCCCTGGTGCAGAGAACCACATAACAAGCCCCTGAGCAACAGAAGTCAAGGACCACCTTCGTTTTAATTCAATGACATGTGCCATACCACCAGGTGTCTCAGCCCGAACCTGGGTGACTCAGTGGCCTGTTTGCTCACACTGACCTGCCAATGTCAAGCAATTCAAACTGGGGGGCTCCTCACTGTCATTTTAAAATAAAAAAGGAAAAGGCACAATCGTTTGAGGGGTTAATCATTATATAAGTAGTTGATCCTCTTATTTTAAGTTGAAAATAAAATATCAGAGTTCCCTAATTAGCATAAAGAAAATACTTTTTGGTTTTTCAGATATCTTTTTCATGTTTGGCATAACAGAAATTAGTAATCAAACTGCTGAAGAAGCAGGGCAGGGAAGGGAAGGGCAGGGAAACTATACAGACTTCCTACTCTCCTTATCTCTTCTTTCCTTTCCCTGCCTGGTTAGAGCTCAAAAGCAACTATTCTTTTCTTTTAGGTTTAGCTTCCACCTTGATAACAAGCAAAAATAAACTAAATCTTAAAAAAACACAGAAAGTTGTTCCTACTACTTTGCTCTCTACCTCCCAATCACTTGGCACCTTTAACTGTGCTTTCCTAGTTAACAGCCACTAAACTTGCCACCACTGCCAGCATCAGTACCCACCACCATAGGTCAGTGTCTTAATAGCATTTGTGTCTTTAAATATTTAAGAATCAATTACCTTTTATGTCCATTTTATTTATTTTCGTTCATTTGGGTATTTCCATTTTCAACCCCTAGCACATGGCTCCATGATAGTTTTATTTTTAGAGTTATAAACAATGTCAGTATTTATAAGCAGAATTTCTAGACTTAAGTCAGTGCATGTTTGCACTTAACTGAGTAAAATCAGAAGGCACAGGTAAATAATTCAGTTTATCTCTATGACTATACAGAATTCAGCTGGTCAAATGATTAAGTCGAAATACTATTTTTTAAAGGATAAATGCAGGTAGGAATGAAAGCAAGTAGGCAGGGAGGTAGGAAAAAAAAGGAAGAAACGCTTTATCCCGCCCTTGATTCCTGCTCCCGCCTTGATTCCTGTCCCCCCTATCCTGCTCTTCCCATCCCTGTTGCCTTGCCCAACTTTACGGGTAGCTCTGCTTCGGCCACGCCACTAGCCCCGCCTCACCACGCCCCTGAACCCCGCCCACGACTGGCCCATTAAGACCCACCCCCTACTTCTCCTTAACTCCCCAGAGCCACGCCTCCTACATC
>RJWH01008541.1:0-14150 GCA_004363575.1 Solenodon paradoxus
CTTCCCCCTCCTTCTTTCTCCTCCTTCCTTCCTCTTCCGCCTCTTCTTCAGGAAAAGTACATGCAGGAATGAAGGCAAACAAAGGTAGGCAGGCAGGAAGAGAGAGGAAGAAGAACACTTTATTCTATTTAGATGTTCATCTTGGCTGTGCCCCCTTGTCCCAGGTCAGTGAACCCTGGTCCTTGAGATGTCTGTGGACTACACTCAGCTGTAGGTGGCAGATCCAACTACTACTCCACCAGGGGGCACCACAATAAGCAGTTCTTACCCTCAGCAACAGAGACTTCTGGGACTGGATAGTCTTCTGTTGTAGGCAGCTGTCCTGTGCTTCATAGGATGTCCCCAGTCTCTGTCCTCTAGGTGCCAGGAGTACCATCTCCTCCCTAAGTCATGACCATCAAAGACATGTCCAGAATGGCCACATATTCCAGTGTCCCCTGAGGGCAGCACTGCCTACCACTCCCACTGAGACACAGGCTGAGTGCTTGTGAGGACAGGGACCTGTCCTCTGTCACTCGTCACCGACTCCCCAGGACGTGCCATGCAGGCCACACTGGAGAGATTTTGCTGACAGGTTTTGTTGCTGTTAAAAACCAGCCTTGAATGGGACGTCGGCCCAGAGGCTGACTGTGTCCCGCAGGCCCAAATGAGGCTCAGTGGCAGTGGCAGCTGGGCCGTCTGCATCAATCGCACGTTCGGGACAGGCTGTAACGGAGGCAGCGGTGACCCTCCCTGACACTGATGACCCTCCCTGACACCGTCTTCCCGCCCTGTCCCTGGCCCGGCAGGCGAGGGGTGCTGCACCTTCACGAGAGCGGCGGGATCCACGACATCGGCCTGCCGCAGTGGCAGCTCCTGCTCTGTCTCATCGTCGTCGTTGTCATCCTGTTCTTTAGCCTCTGGAAAGGTGTGAAGACCTCAGGAAAGGTAACATCTTTCTTACTCTTCCAGTTGGGGGGTTGGCCTCAACAAAATAAGACCAAAAATGTTTTTCAAGCTATAGCCATGTAGTGAGTGAAGAGCACAGTGGAACAGAAGCACAAAACCTGATTCGGTTTGCACCCCAGCTCTGCCCCTGCTGTGCTGGGAGGCCTTGGACAAATCTCTTCCCTTTCCCAAGCCCACACTCCCCATCAGTAGGGTGAGGGGTTGTGAGTAGCTAGGGCTCCTCAAACTTTCCTGCTCTAGTGGCAGGAACCAGGGACCAAGACGCCCCAAGGGCCTGGGGTGGCGGTGGAGCCTAAAGCAACCAACTGATGCAGCTTTGAGAAATTGTGAATTCTGGCCTAAAACTTCATGCTAATATTGCCTCATTTGCTTTGCTATAAATTCAAGCATGCCTCCACTCTGAATTTTTGAGTGAAAGAGAAGACTCTGGATGATTCCTAGGGCTTTGAGTTTCCTCTGAACAATGCTGAGTGCCCTCAAGTGTCTAGAGAGAGGGACCCAGGGTTAGATCACCTAGGAGCAGGGATCTAGCCAGAGTTGGCATTCTGGCCTAGGTGATACTCCCCACTTAGTCAGCCCTTCCGGGTGGAGGAAACTTAGATCCCACTCACGTTGGCTCCGCCATATTTGGACCTTGTGGGATCCATGTGGAGCTTGACAGTATTAAAGAAATGGCAGCTGGAAAATGTGCTTTGCAGTGCTTTAGTTAGCTATGACTGTTAACTACCCTGAGATTCAGAGACTTAAAATAGCAACCATTTGATGACCTCTCATGAGTCTGTGGGTCAGTTGGGATCAGCTGAGTGGCTCTTCTGCTCCACGGGGTATTGCATGGGCTGCATATCTGAGGGCTTGGCTGGGCTGGAACAAGATGGCGCGCACACATGGATGGCAGTTGGTACTGGAGCTGTCGACCAGAGCATCTTGGGTTATTTCCACGGAGCCTCTTCATGTGGCTTGGGCCTCTTACAGCATGGCGGCTGAGTTCCAAGAGCATGTTCCAACATGAGACAAGCCTCAATGTGCAAGTAGCTCTTAGTCTCTACTTGCATCATGCTTTCTTTTGTCCCAGTGGCCAAGGTAAGTCTTGTAGTGAAGCCCAGAATCCATGTGGGAGGGGACCCTCCACAGGTATAGGTTCACTGAGGCTCACAGCAGTCTACTCTCATCAAGTAGGCATGCGTTTAGGAGAGGCTTCATTAGGCCACTGATTTTGGAAAGTGGGTTGTATCTGATACTAGAGCCCTTGTCATGCCAATGAGAGCAAAGATAATACCAGGAAACCAGTAGCCAGTGAGGACAAAGAAGAACTTGAACTCGATAAAAGTTCATAACAGACACAGTGTCTGACCTGAGGAAGAACCCAAATAAAATTCAGACCAGGGCTGGGAGGAATTCTGGGACAGAGCAAAGTGGGCCAGGATCACTACATCCCAGTATCCGCACGTGGTAACGTTGAAGGATTCATGAAGAAAGGAGGGAGCCAGCAAGAAAGGCCCTTTGGAGGTGTCATTCTTCCGGGGGGGGCAGGAGTGTGGCATGAGGGAAGCCCCCCAGGTGGAAACACAAAAGGCGAGGACACCCAGCTCCCTGCATGAACCACTGAAGCCCAGCCTACATTTGCTTAAGTTCTCCAGTGTTTTGAAGAGGCAGTAACTCCCAGCAATCCACGAGGAGGGCCGTGCTAGAACAGGGAGCGTCTCTCAGGACATTCCTGTGCCCCATCTTGAGCTGTTTTTATAAACTGGCTCATGAGAAAACCAACAATGTTGCTTATTTCTTCCAAACTGCGTCTGGCTTTTCCTAGGAGGCCGTTGCAGTCACAGGGCTGACCTAAGTGAATCAGGAATGTTCACACTTCCGCTCTGGCCACGAAAGCTCTGCACCAGGGAAGATGCAGGAGCCCCGGGGTGGTGGGGCAGAGTGCCATCTGAACAAGGGAAAGAGGTTACCCCAGACCATACACTGCGACCTTGGACATGAATCACCTCAAGTAGAGGGTGGAGGTTTGAGTGGGAAGTTAGTCCAGCCCCCAGCGGGTAGCTGGGCAAATGTGCACAGCCCGCAACTTGGCCCCTAGAGTCTGTGGGCCCCCCTACCTCAGGAGTCCTTGGATGACCTGCACTTTCCAACTGCTAGCAAAACAGTGGAGCCCCTAAATGTCCAGTGGGAAGGTTCTCCGAGGCCATCTCTTCCAACCTCCTGTACCTAGAGACCTAGAGACGGGGCCTAGAGAAGGCCAAGGTGTCACAGCAGGTGTTAGTACGGCTGGGGCTTGAACCTGGCTTGCAGAAGCATAGCAGAGGAGTAAGAACATGGCTTTGTGTTCAGACTGCCTGGGTTGGATCTAGGTACCATCACCTCCTACTGGGTGCCTTAGGGATCAGTGATATCACTCCCCTGCAAAATGAGGGCTAATGGATATATTCATGATAATGGAATATTCATGATGGAGACTTCAGGGCTCTTGGGAGGATGGAGCAAGGGGTCCCCAGGCCAGAACTAGCACATGAAGATTGCCCAATACATGAAGACACTCCCCGCAGTGCTCAGAGGTTTATCAAGCTTGGCTGACCGCCCCCAGAGGGCTAGTGAGAGGGGTGGGCCCAGGTTCCTACATGGTCTGTTTACATATTGGACTAAACTTTCAGAGACCTTGGACGCCCTATGCCTGGAGGTAAATCAAGACAACAGAACTGGCCAGGGGCGGCCACCGCCCTCCGCCTGCTTCACTGCCAGGCTCTGAGCTCTCGGGGATGGGAAAGGACAGAACACCTTGAATTCTGCCAAAAGGTAGTAGGGTTGGAGAGAGAGAAAGCCGGACCAGTTCAAACAAAACAGAGCTATAGAATATTTACATAGAAAGGTGATCTGTGACTTTCGAGTTCAAGGTGTCGTCGTAGCCAAGTCAAGTCCCCTCACTAGCGTGTCCGTACAGGCTTCTCCCCGCTTGCTCGGCCTGGTGACTTGCTGGAACCTGACTGTAATGGGCAGCATCATTTGTATGTGAACAATGGCTGTGCTAAGATATGTGCAGTTCAGTGTTTTCTTAAGAAGCATCAGTGCCTACCCCACATCTCGTATATCTCGGCGTGCCTTCATCATTGTGAAACATTCCTAAGGCCCAGCTCAGAGGATCATACATTCTACGCCATTGAAGGTTACAGTAATGGAGCTTTGTAGGGATGGTGTGGTCATTGTAACATCGGTGTCAAAGGAGACCTCAGAGGTGGCCTAGGACAGTGCTTCTCAGCCTTTGATGCACGTTAGAATCACTTGGGGTGCTTGTTAAAACTCAGATTCTTGGGTCCCTCCTTGAAAGCGTGATTCGGTGGGTGTGGGGGGAGAATTTGCATTTCTGGCAGGTTCCTGGGTGATGCAGATGTTACTGATCCAAAGGCTGGACCTTGATCTGGATAATCCTTTGCCAGATGCCTTGGATCCCTTCCAAAGCTTGCACAGCTTCAATGACAGGGACCTCACCCTGGGCGGTTCTTGCCCTCTTTAGGGAGTTGTGTTCATGAGAAAGTTCTTCCTTTTATGGAGCAAGGATCTTCCTCATGATTATCTGCCATTGGTTTGACTTTGGTACCCTGGAGCCATACGAATTAGTGCCTGCATCCCAGAAGACAAGGTAATAGGAATTTGGATTTGAAATGATAAAAGGCAGTGACCTCCCTGGAGCATGAGGACACTTGGTCATTGCTCCCTTCATCTTATGATCAAATGTGGACCGAGTCTGGCTTCTCATGGCCAGAGGTGTGTTTCATTGTTAGTTGACATTTTGAGAGCAGAGAAGCCTGGGTGGAGATGACAACCCAAGTGTCCCTTTTCCAGTAGACACACGTAACAATGAGACAACTGTTGGCCAAGGGTTCAGGAGCCTCACAAGATCTTAGGCAGCTGAACTCACTTCTACCATCAATTCTGAGAACCTTCAATAAGATTCCGATGGCTTAGCTTTGAACAAACATTCATAAACAAAACAAACTCCTCTTCATGGTGCTAACTGTAGTCAAGGTCATTCAGTCATGTCCTGATGTGTTTTTTGGGGAAATTGAATTCATGCTGGAGACTTGGGCATGGATAACGTAGGGCTCTCTCCAGATCCCTTGGAGTCAAACCTCAGGAAGTTGTGTTTCTTAGTGGATGGAGTGTGATCTCACCCAGACCTCTGGTTGTTGACACGAGTCATAGGGGAACACAAGCTAGAGCCACACAGAGACGTGAGGGCTCCTCCTTATGCTTGTCACTAGAGCTAGGTCCATTTGATCCAGTGAGGGAGAATAAATCCAGGAGTAATGTGAGATATTCCAGATTCAGTGGTCTCACTTTCTAAGGCATGTTTTCTTCTTCATTTTTTTGGTGCTAATTTATCCTTATTCTTGCCCCCTGAACAAAAACAAAAGCCTAATGACCATATTCACAAAGACTCCCCCATAGAGCAAGAGGGTAATAGAGAATCAACAGAATAACATGAGTCTGATTCCTCTTCGGATTCTTTCAGAAGACATGACCAGCCACTGATACATTTATCACTCCTTCACTCATTTGCTCATTTGTTCACTTGCTCTTTCATTTTTTTTTTTAACTAACTTAGTCACCTACTAACCCTCTGATGTATAGTTGACCCCACTATTCCATCCATCTATTCATTCACTCAACCATTTGCTCACCTAACCATGCATCCATCCATGCATCCATCCAATCATTTATCTACACCACTATCCAATCATTCATCCAGTCATCCTACAAAGGTTGTAGTGGATAATGTGCTGGTGATACAGGTTGAAAAAGATGAGACTCTTGCTTCTAAGGAGCTCATGATCTAGAGTATTGGGGACAGAAAGTAGAGCAAGGGGAAGTGGCAGAACATCAAGGACACCAGGCTCTGGGTGAAGGCCACCGTGGGAAAGCACTGGGTCAATGTTCCTGTAACTGTTCATGCCCCAAAACAAGATAGATAAGTTATGAAGTTAGAAAGCAAAGAGCTGTATAAGCAAATCCAATGTAAAGATAAAATTGTTTGCATAAGCTGCTTGAAGCAATTCGTGTATGAACTCAATAAATAGGTGGAAGGCGGAGTATTCAGGGCTCTCAGTCCGTGAGACCGTTGGCCCCCGACCCCACCTTTTCTATCTCTCACTCTCTCTGAGTTTCTCACTCTCCAGTGGTATACCCCCTCCTCTCCCCTGTTCCCGGGAACAAATCCCAGCACTAGAGGAAAAGGCAGACAAGGAGGATAAATCCCAATTCTTCAACATTGTTTTGAAAAACATGACTTTATTTGCTATACCTCAGATTTTGTATTGAACCCATATCTTTCTCAATGAGCAAAGAAGCTTGTCCTCAGCCATGTTTCAGGACTTCATTTCCACCCTGGGAAAGTGTGAAGATTCTTGGGGTGCACAGTGCTGGGGCCTTGGGAAGGAGGGTCTCTGGTCCTGAAGTCATGGATGGTGGTTTGGTGTCTTCGCTGAGCTTCTTTGGGTCTGATCACTCCAACCCTGTGGATTTTCTCCTCGGGGAAAATCTTCTTTCTCCAAAGCCATGGCTGCCTCTGTCTATAGCAGTGATTTCTAACCTTGTCTGCACCTTTGCAGGCTCCCAGACCAATTGAATCAGAAACTCCAAGAATGGAGTTTTTACTGTAGAATTTTTATCTACCACTTCCCCAGTGTTCCAACATGTGGTCAAGGATAAGATGACACAGTGAGGAGGCCCACACAACACCCCCCTCTCCCCAGCTATCTTTTCTGTTGCTCCATTGTGGGCAGTGGGGTATCTCTTTTAGTTGGGGGGGGGTCATATCTTCCCTATGTGTTTCTAAACAAGACAGTGTCCCCTTCTATCCCCACTAATGTGAAGAATGTACAGGGATTCTGCTTTCTGCCCAGCCACCTCCCTCCTGGGACAATGCACTCATGAAAATGTGCTTGGATCAGGGCAAAGGAGAAGGGAGAGGACAGGCGGGAGGGAGGAGGGAGAAGGGAAGGGGGGAGGAGGGCATGAAGGTGGGGGTGCTCAGTTCTCCCTGGGGCAACTGGAGTAGCCAGGGGAGACTAATTGTGCAGGAGGGGCATGGAGTGTTAAGAGAACCCAGCCTCGGTACTGTGCCTTAGTTTCCATGGCAGTGCTGTCCCTCCCTGGCGAGGCTGGTTTCTCTCTGGGTTCTGAGCTGCTCTGGGCTGCAGCTGTGTCTGTTCGCCCTATCCTGGAGCCTGGCTCGGGCCTGGCCTGGAGATGGAGCTGGTGGCTGTGCCCTGCCTGAGGAAGGGTGTAGGGAGGGCTTGCCTGGCTCCCTGGGAGGAGACTCCCCCAAAGTCCCAGCCTCCAGCCCCCAGAGAGGCGGTGCAGGGCGGGGGCTTCATGGCCGGTGTGTCTGCTGCCAGGTGGTGTGGATCACGGCCACGCTGCCTTACCTTGTGCTGTTCGTGCTCCTGGTCCACGGCATCACGCTGCCCGGCGCCTCCGGCGGCATCAGCGCCTACCTGCACATCGACTTCTACCGCCTAAGGGAGGCCACGGTCAGTGCTGGCATCTACCCACCCTCGGTGGAGCTGGGGCGGGTTCTGGGTGCGGTGATGGGTGTGGTTGGGACGGAGTGTTCTCTCTCTGGCCTGTAGCCTCTCTGGCTGGTGGATGTCCATTTGATTTGCACCCGCTGGTATGGTGAGCTGTCCAGCTCTGGCGCTCTGGGGTCTGTGGTTCTACTTAGTGGCCTTTGCAGACCCCTTTCTTTGAGGAGAGCAATACCCTGGCCTGAGTCCTTACCCAGCCGTGGGCCATGGTCCCCTACTGCCCCCAGCCACCAAGCCCTATTTCCATTTGTGGGTCCCCAACCCTGACCTCTGCCATGGTCCTGTGAAGTCGGCCTAAGAGCAGCATCGGCCACCAGGGCGTCTGGACCCTGCTGTGCCCCCTACCCCCACGGCCTTCTCCACATCACAATGATGTCCTGACAGCCAGTGTCAGAGCCCAGGGACCAAGAGAGACACCTGTTTGCTTAGTCTCTGTCAGAAAGCCAGCAGCGCGTGGGACCTCCATCAGCCTTGTCAGTTGTGAACCCAGTCAGACTTCTGTTTAAACATGTCAAGTCTTTCTGACGAGTAGAAACTGTGTGTCTCAAGGAGCAGCACTATCTTTCTCCATCGACTGCTCTCCTTCTGCTTGCAAAGTAAGGGGTGTTTGGAATAACGTGAGTGGGGGACAATCTAAAGTGCAAACTGCAGTGCTCAGTCTGGGTGGATGAGGTAGAATTAGGCCCACTATACAGATGGGAAAACTGAGATATAAAGAGGTGAAAATAAGCACGTGGTAGAGAGGCTGGAGAAGTCCTTCGATCTCTGCACTTCTAGCCATGTACTGACCTCACCTAAGGGATGGTCCTTGATGTCGTCATGATTGTGGGCTGATAAGCGACCAAGAATCCTTACCTCTACCTGAAGATAAAGTCCCCATCACTCCCAAGATCATCCTAACACTTTGCCCTCGCTCCATCTACAGTGTAGCCTAAAACCTTTAGTTCAATAACATTCTTTGGAAATCAGGACATCAGATTGAGTTGCTGAGTTCATCCAGGTGAACCCACTCTGAGCACTCAAGACCAAGCGGGGCTAGAGCAACCCAGCTTCTCTCCAGGATGATTTCCTTCCTGCTGCCCAGGAGGAGGAGTTGCATGGCTGCCTGTCTGCTCAGACTGTTCCTCCCCAGAGCATCGCCCCCGGCTCCCAGCCCTCCTGAACAGTGCGGGAGCAGCGGGATGGCTTGTCGCCCCCTGCAGGTGTGGATCGACGCTGCAACGCAGATCTTTTTTTCCTTGGGGGCTGGATTTGGTGTCCTGATTGCCTTTGCCAGTTACAACAAATTTGACAATAACTGCTACAGGTAAGAGCCTCCTTAGGATGTTGGAAAGCTTTTCATCCCAGAGATTGGCCCTTGCAGGGATGGGCGAGAAGGTTCTGGTCTTAGACAAGTCAATGTTCCTTCTTGGGTTTCTTTTCCTGGGAAGTGAAGTGGAATGGACCATCCTGGGCAGTCTATGACCTCTGAGATGGTCTTCAGGGGTCCGGACATGTTTTAACTCAAGCTGCCTCTTCCACAGATGCAAAGTGAAGGGCTGGGACAGGTGAGGTCACTGGCACTGAGAGAGATCTTGGGACAGAAGGGCACTCACCATGTGGCTGTCAGAGCAGACAGCACTGCCTGTCTGCCCATCTGATGCCCAGACAGGCATGGAGGAAATATCCAGGCTGGCTGCATGAGGGGTGAGGGCCAGGCAGGGTCAGAGGTAAGACAGCAGGGCAGGCTGAGAAGGTCCTGCTCTTGATCAGCCGGGGACGCATTCCATGCTGCCTCCTGCGGGCTCAGCCCTGTGAGGGTTTCAGACATGGGCACACCAGGCTGATCTCCAGCATCTCTGCCAAAGGCATGAAGACAGGGTCGCAAACTCCCTGATAGGAGACAGAGTGGGATGAATGCATAGCACAGAGCGGGTTAGAGGGAGATAAAAGCATGAAGGGGAATTTGAGGTGAGCTCGGAAGGAAGTTAGACGGTGGCAGCAAACATAGTGGAGCGTGGTGGGGAACAGCCCGAGCAGATGCCGGGAGGTGGGAATTTGTGGACCAGCAAGTTGGCTGGCCTGTTCAAAGAATGCATGGTGGAGTCCCAGGAGAGAAGCCTGGAAGGGAGGGTGGGCCATTGTCACAAAGCTCTTGGATGTCTGGATGAATCGCCGAGAGGCAGAAGGAGGCTGGTGAGTGCATTCTCCAACAAGAGTTTGAAACCAGACTCGTGTTGGAGTGTCTCATCCAGAAGCTGTTGACCCGTTTTCTGCACTGGCAGGCACTGACCCAGTGAGGCAGGTCACTGGGGACCGTGTGGCAGCAGGGACATGACGAGGGGGCAGCACTGAGGCTGCAGATTCTGTAGAAGGGGCTGCAGTCAAGAGCAGGGCTGGGAGGGCCGGGTGACTCGAACGAACAGTGTTTCTTCCCCAGGGACGCCCTGCTCACCAGCACCATCAACTGTGTCACCAGCTTCATCTCTGGGTTTGCCATCTTCTCCATCCTTGGCTACATGGCCCATGAGCACAAGGTCAACATTGAGGATGTGGCCACGGAAGGTGAGTGGGTGGGCAGACCAGTTGGCCGAGCGGGAGGGGCTGAGAACCCACCTCATTCTTGGCTGCACGGCTCTCGGGGGTCGCGGGGCTGAGAGAGCTAGACATGGAACTTTCCAGATGCCCAATGGATGGACTTTGTTTGAGGCCGTTAGTGGGAATTCCAGGCCATCCAGGGCTCTGACTGCATGACAGAGTCTTCCTCTTAGTCAGGGTAGCCCGACAGATTCTGGAGCATCCATCTTGGACCTTTGGTTTTACCTGGATGTATGTCAAGCTGTACTGATGTCTCTCTGTCTATGGTTAGTGCCTCGTGCCAGAGGTTTGCAAGAAGCCTTAGGTAGGACCATCCCATAGGTTTCTGCTCACCACCTTTTCCTTTCCAGTGGTAGAGCTGCCAGGAGCGGGATATTAAAAGGATTCTGAGGCTGCTTCTAGGCTCAGAGGAAGGAACACTGATTTTGATTGATGATGTCTGCCCAGGGAACAAGCCCCCTGTACTGAGGACTTACCATACCTTCATTTAGGTCTCACCATACTGCCATGCAAGTGTTTTTGTTGTTTGTTTTTTCAAGGAAAGGTGCCGGCAGGAATGAAGGTGAGCAGGCAGGCAGGAAGAGAGAGGAGGAAGAAGCACTTTATTTATTTACTGGTTTGTCTTGACTGTTCCCCTTGGCCCTGGGTCTCCAATTTGGACCCTTGGAATGTATGGGGACTGCATCCAGTGGACCTACCCGCTAGGCCACCAAGGAACAGAATGATGCAAGCGTTAATAGATTTGCTTTACAGTCAAGAAAGCCGAGACCCAGGCCAATGTCAGTTTTCCCCTGGCCACCCAGTTTGTAAGCAATGGTGCCATGGGACATGCCGATCCCATGTCCTTCCCTGCCATTTTCCCTGTTTTTATGGTCACGAGGAAGCTGAGACCTGAGAAGGGGCTGTCTCCAGTGGACTGTGAGGACCACAAGCTTTGGAGAGTAAGAAGATCCCTGATCTTCTGACCAAATATCACAGGCCAGGCTTCAAACTCTCCGTTACCATTCACAGCTCAGACCAACAGTTTGGCCACTGATGAGGACCCTGATGTTTCTTATAGGAGCTGGCCTCGTCTTCATCCTGTACCCAGAAGCCATTTCTACCCTGTCAGGATCCACATTCTGGGCGATCGTGTTCTTCATCATGCTCCTGGCCCTGGGAATTGACAGCTCAGTGAGTGACCCTGCTCAGAACAGCAGCCCCCCTGGACGAGCCCGCGCCTCCGGCCACCACACACACTCCACACGGCCCGAGCTGCCACCACTGAAGCTCCTGATTGGTAGTTTTTTTTAGACGGCTCTATTAAAATACGAGGGAGGAAGCGAGTCCTCACTCAAAAAGGCAAGTCTTCATCCCAAACCAAGCACTAACAGAAACCCCGTGGACGTGGTGGAAATCCACATCAGCAGGGACCTCCGCTGAGCCCAGCCAGCGCTCTGCTCTTGCAGGTGGGGCAAGCGAATTCAGAGAGAGCAAGGCTAGAGCTCTGGCTGTCTAACAGCGCTCGTCCCCTTGTGTTGCAGCAGCAGCCACCAAAAACACTTTCCGCCTCATGGATTTCCCATCACCCCTGTTTTTGCCACACGTACGATGAGATTTACTGACCTCTCTGTTTCTGGACACTTTTGGTACCTTGCGCCTGGAAGTTGGCAAGAAGTCTTAGGGTAGGATTGCCAGAGGTTTCGTCTCCCTGCTTCTTCGAGCAGCAGGTCCGCCGGCAGCGGGGTGTAGGAAGGATTCGGAGATTGCTCCAGTCTCAGAGGAAGGACCACTGGTTTTGATTACTGATGTCTTCCCAGGGCACGGGATAGTGAGGGCCGGCATGCGTGCTTTCTGCTTGCCACCCCGGGCTTGGGATGTCACTTCAGGGCAGACGTGATTGTGATTCAGACGAGGCCTTAGGCATGGCCTCATAAAGGACACATTTGCCCAAGCCAGTGGGGCATAGGACCCACTGGGCTTCTGAGAATCTGGACTTTGAGGGGACCACTTTGCTGGGTCGTTAGGCTGCCCAAATTCTTCTCCAAAACTGCCTGAAGCTCTCTCCCACCACCAGATCTGCTCTAGTTCTGGTGTTCAGAAGTGTTTATTTCCATGCGAATGTGTCTGTGGATGTTGGGGCGGGTCACTGCTTTCGCTCCTATGGGCTCACTAGTGCCCACTCGGGCAAGTGAGAGGGACAGAGGCAGGTGCCTGTGGACTAGGGGAGACAGCGCGCTGTGTCCCTGCCCCGCCCCTGTCCTTGCTAAGCGCTGAGTTTGGTTGAGAACAGGGGAGGAGTGGGGGGCCTGGGGAGAGAGCAAGTCCCGCTGATTTCTGGAGAGGCAAGCTGCTCCCCGAGCTGGGTCTGTGGGGGCCCCAGGGAGTCCTGGTTCCTGCACCCCACCCTGCCACCTTCCCTCCAGATGGGCGGCATGGAGGCCGTCATCACAGGCCTGGCCGATGACTTCCAAGTTCTGAAGCGACACCGAAAACTCTTCACCTTCGGCGTCACCTTCGGAACCTTCCTTCTGGCCCTGTTTTGCATCACCAAGGTGAGCTGGGCTGGACTGGCTGGGCCGCGGGCTGCCGGTGGCTGGGGGCTCTGCTCTGCGATCCATCCCACACCTTGGTCTGGGAGCGGTGGGGGGTCGGGCTGGGGTCAGCTCAGAGGCGCTCAGTCCTTACACCCCATTGTCTGCTCCCACTTTTGAGCCTGAGATTTCCACCCAAGCCTTTGAACTGCTTATGGATTTGAGGGGTAGCAAAATTCCCTCTGAAAGACATCTTGCTTCTTTATGGGCTGAAATCCCAACTCTAGGACCCAATGACTCCCCAACGGCACACCCTGGTGGAGCAGCGGTTAGGTCAGTCGCCTCCAAAGGAGCACAGGCCACACAGCCCTGGGTTAGAGTCCTGGGCACCCAGGGGAAACAATCCGTGCGAACAACTAAATGAAAAAAATAAATGCTTCTTCTTCCTCTCTCTTCCTACCTGCCTACTTACCTTCATTCCTGCCTGCACTTTTTCCTTTAAAAAAAGCAAAGCAAAGCAATAAAATGCGTAGCATCAATATAATAATGCCTCAGCCCTGACAAACAGGGCTCTGAGCCCATGGGACAGGGCCAGGTACGTTTCGGTGGATGTGACAGTCATGGCCAGTGCTACCCCGGATGGCCTCTGACTTTGTGTCCTCGCCCCAGGGGGGAATATATGTGCTGACCCTGCTGGACACCTTTGCTGCAGGGACCTCCATTCTCTTCGCGGTGCTCATGGAAGCCATCGGCGTCTCCTGGTTCTATGGTATGTGCGGGGCCCAGGGTGCCTTCCTGCCCAGCGTCACCCTCCAGGGCAGCCCCTGGCTGTTTCCAGAGCTAGCTGTTCGCTTGGGAATGGCTCTCCCAGCCCAGCCCATCTTTGGACAAACTCCCTTTACTGGGCGAGCCCAAGGCATCGCATTTCCATTTCCAAAGAGGAACTCAGAGAAAGTTGCTGATCTCCAAGCCTTGCAGTTCATTCCTAGGCGTGACTAGAACACGAGGTACCCAGATAAACCTCTACTTCCGAGAAGCAAGAAATCATCGTTAGTAGAAGTATATCCCACAAATTGCATGGGATGTGCTTAAACTATTTTTCCTCTCTGAAATGCACATGGAACCAGTGTCCCTCATTTTATCTGGCAGCCTTGGTCCAGAGCGGAGCTGGGAAAGCACGTTGTCAGGTGTCCAGGGCAGTGTCACTGTTCCCTCCTCCCCGTCAGTCCTGTTCTATTCTTGTTGACCAATCAGAGGCTTCCATGCAAGTCTGGGCTCTTCAGTCAGATTGAGCTCAGGAAAGCGCTGTATACAGAGCTCATTCTTTTAAGAGAGAAAGGGCCAGAGGAAAGCAGGCTGTGTTATGGGACAAGTCTGTCCCCAGCCCTCTCTGGGCTTGGGGTCCCCTTGGGAAATGTGATGGCACACCCAAAACAATGCTGTCCCCAAGCATGTCTTCTCCCTTGTTCAACACCAGCCCACAGCCTGTCCCCAGGCCTTACTTTGCTGCCCTGCTCTCCACCTGGGGCTG